>JASDQU010306301.1:16275-31543 GCA_032191745.1 Picea mariana | reverse complement strand
TTGTATTAATGACTTGGGGTTTATTGGTGGGAAACGGTTATTTAGAAGAGTAGATGTCTTTGGGATAGAAGTTTCCATTTTAGTGGGTATTGGGACGTCTCAACTCTTGTTAAGTTATAAGTTTCCTGCTAAGCGCTAGCTTACGAGTTATTGGCACTAGCTTAAAGATTATAGTGGAAACTAACTAAATTTAAACCTAGACCTTACCTAAATAATCCCAGTTATATTACCGATTCCTCTAGATCTAAAAAAATAATAACTTTGCGGCACCCAGATCCTAATTTATTAATGAAGTTTACTTTGCAATACATGTCCTCCATATTCAAACAAAAACGATGCGTCGAGGCTTGATATATACTATACTTCTGAGTTTTACCCCCTTCAATTCTACCAACCTGGGGATGTAGCTCAAACGGTAGAGCGCTCGCTTTGCATGCGAGAGGTACGGGGTTCGATACCCCGCATCTCCACTTATAATTTGAGTGCGCGCTGATTGCAGCCGTCTGTAAACTGAGCAGTGAACGGTAACAACAAAGAATGGCGGCGTCTTAAGAATAGGGGGAACCAATCAATCTGTTTTACTGCAACAATCATCTGGTAGTAATTGGTGGTGCTTGTTTATACAGAAACCTTACCTATTGAAAAATCTACAAATTTGAATCATTCTTTTTTTTTCAGGCAGCGGGTATATCTCAGTCGGGAGAGCGTCAGACTGAAGATCTGAAGGTCACGTGTTCGATCCATGCTCACCGCAATGCATCTCTGGTATATTTTATATAATAAATTATTAAAAGATTTATTTTTTCTATCGCTATCAATTTTTATTTTATATAAAAAATTATTAAAAGATTTTTTTTTTCTATCCCTATCAATTTTTTATTTTCACTTGTGTATCACTTAAATAATAGAGAAACAGGAAACAACCATGAGTTGTATGCAGTGGTGGTCGAATATCTATAAATAAAGAAACTGATCGAAGACACCAAATTGGTGTTTGAGACCCTCTTATTGTGGGATAAAGGATGCCACATACCATATTTCCTTTAGATTTGAAACCACAACTCCTTAAAAAGAAACATGTGTTCTTAACCATTAGACTCATTCAAATTATACAAATATGAATTATAATACTTCATGTTGAGAAATTCCGTTATTAGAAAAAATATATAGTGGATAATGAAGATTTTTACATTTATGTGATTATACTACTCATTATCAAGATGTGGAAGAAAAGTAACTATAACAAATGATTATTCAATTTTTAGACATGACAAACAAATTCCTCAATTACAAAGTTACATTTAAACTTAATCATTATAGTGATAAGATGGTTACAATGGAGTGGTTTGAATGATGGTGCTCAAGTTCCCTACCAATGTTTTCACCTTTATCATGGTAAAACTTAATGCTCAAACCAGTGGATTAGAGATTTCATTCTAATCATGGAGATGTGTGGATTATACATTTCATTCTAATCATGGAGATGCAAGGGTACTAAGGCAAGATTGAAGGTAGGTTTATAGTGGTATTTATTTTTGAATTTCGTTAATAGTGGAACAATACTTTGTAGTCTAAGGATAACATGACATTTAAGGATTCATTTTGCTTATTTTCAATTTTTGAAGTATAGTTGTTGGGCAACCTTGCAAGATTATGTTCTCCTTTATGTTGACATCATTTTGTCAGTGATTCTAAAAATGAGCATTGATGACTATCAAATTCTCATCATCTATTCGTGGACCAATTCATTTTGGTATGCTAAATTTGCTAATTTTCTCCTTTTATTGATATCCTTAATATGTTTCATTTTGGCATGTTAAATTCTCCCATTTTCTCATTTTCTTGGTATCCTTGATTTGTTTCAAGGACTTGGTGTTCAATCTTCAAGCTCATTTTTTGTTCAATAAAAAGGTTCTATGTATATTATGCAAACGTCTCACTTCATGACCTCTTTCTCCAATGTTACTCATTTTGTCTCTATCTTTGAATAATTCATCCCTTGGCAACAATGATTGTGGGTGAAATTCCCTTTGGGATATGACTAGCATACTTGAAACCTTATCCCCTTTTACCTACATTTCCTCCTTCCCTCTTTCAAGTCATTTCCATAAATGTGCTCATCAAGAAACCACTCCTTTCATTCATGCTACATAGAGATAATATAAACCCGTTGGTTTCTTTCAATTTGGTCTTTGACATCCCTTGGGGTTCACTCTTTCAATGGCAATGAAGGGTCATAATATTATTCATTTTGATAAGTTTTTTTTAGACAATTATAAATTCTATGACACCTCATAGAATGTTGTCAATCCTCCTTGTGATATATGTTACAATGAGTAGAAGAAGAGAGTCCCTCAATTATAAGCCAAACCTCTCATTCTAAACTTACTTCTCTCTATGATCCACCTCACACCCAAGCCCAACTTGATCCCAGTCCCCATGTTCCTTCTTTAAGGGCTACATATATGGTATGCGTCCAAGAATTGGCTAGATATTATGTTGAATGACATCATGAGTGCTTTAGGGGTTTAGTATATGAAATCAAAATGTAGAGTTGAGAAGAGAGCAATATGAGGAATGAAATCAGACATTGCAACCTATTTTTTCTCTTCTCTTGATCCTACATCCTCTTATGGGCCAAAAATCCTATTTCATGCCACTACTATCATTGCATAATGGTCGTAAGAGACATCGTTGATGGCTTAGTTAAAAGATTTGGATGTGCTTTAAAATTTTGTGGTGACAAAATGGATACTTTGCTTAGTTGATCTAAGGAGTTTTTACATTCCCAGTGAACTTCTATGAGTCTCGATATGTCTAATGACCACTCCTAAATCTGATCTACAATTGAATTTGTATTTCAATTAATCCTCCATCAATTGCAATTAATGTACCTAGGGAGGATAATATGGGGTACCTAGGAATGTACTTAAGGGGACAATGAATGTAATGTGGCCATAATAATGGAATAGAACCACCATGTAATGAAAAAGAAATAGTATAATAATAAGAGGTAGTTGACATAGACCCCTAGGAATACTCAAGAGAAAGTATAAATACATTAGTATCATTGTATTGGAGGCGTGTTGGATTGTATCATCTTGTAGAAAGCATGGCTTGTTGAGTGATTCCTTCCATAAGGAGTATTTGATAGTGTTACCCTACCTTAAGGGTTCTTCTCTCTATATTATTGTGTTGTTCATGGTGAATATTTTGGTATCTTTGGAGTTCAAGGGTTTATCTATGAAGTTTTATGGTTTATTCTCTCTTATATCTATCAAGATTTACTACATCCAACAATTCCGACAAAATAATGCAAGCATGAAGTTTTTGTGGGTTCTAGTTGATAGTGGTAATGCCATGTGTCCCTTCATTTTCGAGTTACTATATAACTTGGGAATATTATTTCATTCACGTACCTACACTCCCCAAATCCATCCTTGGGAAATGGGACATGCTTATCCTATAAGCACAACATATGTTGAAGCACAATATATGTTGAGAAACATTATTGATGATTTGAAATGGACGTTGTTCATCTCTAACTCCAAGCTCCAACAATTTAGTTTTTATGTGTCTTTTTGTATTTGATTCCCAATAGACCAAGGAAAACATATAGATCCCTAATCAACCCATTGGACAAGATGATAATCAACAACAAGGAGTATGCAATCCCCAACTCTTATCAATTTGACTACGAGGGTTGTTCCAATGCAAGATCAAATGCCCTAGGAGTATGGACCCAATCTTTAAGAAGATGATTATGTTAATTTTGTCATTGATATTCCTACACTATATCAAAATAATATGCAATTGGTTCATGGATTTACTCTCTTTTTATTTTTGTTTAAGTTAATTTACTATGTTTATAGTATAAGTAGTCACCCTAGAGGTGATGCCATTGTTCATAGATATATATATTGATACTCTTTTTGTTTGAAGTGCTTTGATAATGGGCTTCAACAAGGTAAACATGATAGGCCAATTGTCTAGTGTTTTGACAAACAAGGAATTTAGGATCCCCACATTAAATTCAAAATATCCCCAAAGCTTATATTTTCTTAGGAATTCATGATCGACATATTTATTTTCCACTGTTACTCAATCCCTGAAAACTTGAAAGTGTCAATTTATGATAATAAACCTTAATTTCATAAAATTTGAGATATTAAAGAAAAATATAAACTACTAAACTATGAATTTTGATTTTGAAAATGTCAATATCAACCTTTCTAAATTGCAAAATTGGATTTTGAAAGTTGCAATATCGATTTTCAAAAGTGTGAGTTTCAAATAATTTCAAACCCAAAAAGTGCGAATTTTGATTCCAAAAGTGTGAATTTCATTTTGAAAAGTGACAATTTTGATTATGAAATTGTGAATTTTGATTCTAAAAGTGTGAATTTTATTATTTCATTCCATATCTCTTTTGCATATGGACAATGTACAATAAATGGTTCACTGATTCTCCATTTTTTTACACATTATACACCATGCTAGCCCATGCTAGTTTCTGTTTTTACCATTATCCAAGTAAGTTTTTTTTTTGAAATATTAACATTTGAGAGGATATCCCAACTTCTAGATTCCCCCCACCACCATTTGTTATCCCTTGCTTCTTCATCTTCCACTTTTTGCTACACATCCTAATTTAATTGTGTAAATCCCTGATTTTGGTTCTTTGGCTACAAAAATGTGAATTTCAATTCTAAGAGTGTGAATACATTCAACATTTTATTTTTGTATATCAATGCATAATATGACTATAGCAGACATTGCTAAATATATCAATACTAAAGAGATGCAAGAAAAGAACCTAAACCAAGTGATGATGATCATCATTGCATTGTAGTGTTGTACTTTTTCAAAGAAATTTAAGAAAATGTACAAAAGAGTTCCATGTAAACAAAAGACAAAGTCTATGAGCCAATGCTTTTAACAACTTCCTCACCTTAATTACAAAGATGGTAACTTTGTGGAAAATTTATTCACAAAACCCACATACCGAGCAAGGAGAAAAGAAAAAAATTAATTTTCAATAGTTATTAATTAAAATCATTGAACCTATTGTATAAAAATCAAATCGAGATATGCACTAAATGAAATATTTAAAAGATACAAGATATATGGCTCTGATATAATATTAGGGAATACAAAAAATATGTAACTACAACATGGAGAAAAACACAAATGTGTACAATGAACCTTAGTGCTACTTCTATTCTACATATTAAACATACTTCATGGGAGATCATGGGGAAGGGTCAATTGACCCTTCCTCAAGAATATTATTCTTGTCAAGGGGGAGCCAGGGGAAGGGTCAACCAACCCTTTCTGAAACATAGTATTCACATCAACTAATCCTTCTTCGAGCATATTATTATCATCGAGCAAGAGGTAGGGGAAAGGTCACCCAATCCTTCTTCGAGCATAGTGTTTTCATCAAGGGGGAGTGCAGTGAAGGGTCGAATGACCCTCCTTAAAGCATTGTTTTTTCGTAGAGGGGGAGATAGGGGAAATGTTGGCTAACCCTTTCTCATTGTGTGGTAGCATGGGGAATTGTTAGATGACCCTTCCTCATGCATAGTATTTTTGTCGAGGGGTAGCCTGAGTAAGTGTTATTTTGAGAAAAACATGTCAAACAACATTACTATTTAACAAAATCTTTATTCAAAACTCAGTCAACTAATACAACCGCTCGAACCTTAGTCAAATACTAGACCAATGGATCAACAAGAAAAAATAGGAGAACTATACTACTATATAATCAATGATAAGCATATGTTGGAAGTCCACATGAGCCTATTCAATTTTTTCCATGGCTAGTCATCAATCCAACCACGATCAACCTTGGTAGTCTACACTAGGCCAAAATTTTGTCTCTCATGCCTCTTCTATAAGACCTATAAGAAGTACTATCATCATTCCATGAATTTTGACTCTTCGATATATTCCTCTTATCTCTATGATGAGGATGTTGATATGGTACAACAATTTATTCCGTCTAAACATAAGGTGCAAGATAAGATTCTTACTCAATGAAAGGTGCAAGGTAGATCAACAAATCAACAACTATAGTTTCCAATTTTGACATATTATTATCAACCAAATATTTTGTAGAGTGAATGAAATCATCGATAATGAATTGTTGTTCTTGCAGCTCATTCGAATGACATTCACCTACAACAAACAAAATAAGAGTCGATGTAAAACCACTTTTATTTGTCAATGATGTCCCATCATATCCAAGGCTTTCTCAAGTTGATATGAGCTTGTTAGGTATTCTGAAGCATTTTCTATCAATCAAGGGTAAGTAAACTTATGAGGTGTTGACACTATGTATGTAGAACTAGCTTGGTAGTCACTTAAGATTCCCGTGAAAAAGTAATTTTATTGCATACTTAAAGCAAGAAGGTTCAAAATATGACTCAAGGACTGAGAGTTATTCTCGTGACTTAAGAGACTTATTTAACCTTCAAGTAGTTTCGTCCTCAGTTTAGATGCAAACACTAGGTGTAGATCTGTACTCATACTCTATTTCAGTCAAATAGTATAAAGTTGAGTGAGTCACCCTAATTTGTGAGTCATTGTCTGATTCTAAACTTAATGAAAAGTACAAGAAATAGATGCTTTGTAAGGATTGATAAATTAACCTATCACACTTCTCAAATGAAATTTACTCACTAAGGTAATCCTTGTTCAAATCTAACTGTCAAGATTAGAAATTATGTGCAATTACAAGAGTTACAACATTTGCTGCAATTTCAGACAAATATAGGAATTACTATGTACAATGGATTTCCTGCAATTTGTGACAATTATTGGAATTCCCGTGTGTATAGAATTTCCTCCAATTTCAGAAAGTTACAAGAATTCCCTGTGTATGAAAGAAATCACAAAAACTAGTTTTCAATTACAGGGGTTGTAGAAATAAGAAGAATTTACAAACATAAGTTAATTCTAGTGAAATAATTGAACAAAAACACTTGACACATACCAGGGGGGCCTCCTTGGATATGTTGTCTAATAAAACTTAGAAGACTAAGAACACTCTAACACCATGAATGGATCATAAAGCTTTTTATTGTATTCATTAGCTATCCAAGATTACAGGTTACAAAAATGGCTCTTTAAGAGTAATATCAAAATCTTCCTCCTCCATTTACATTCTCTAACTTATGTTTTTATAAATTTACATGCCAAAACTGAATATGCTCATAATGACATTTCGTTTCTAAATATGTGCAAAATATTGGGATAAGATCTCATATTGAGCATGAAGGATAGGACATCCCTAATTTTCCTTTGCTTTTCCTTGATTTTCTGAGTGATCGAATTGATCCAACCTCCTCCAGCCTCAAATCCCATCCTTTGTTGGTCTCTTGGCATACGTTTGACTAGAAACAACTGCAACAAGAAATCTAGGAGGATCTTCTTTGAAGAAACACTCATATATCCCACTTCATGCATTTTTTGGAGAATCCACTTGTGGGTCACCTAAATGGGTTAATTCTTCACAAAACCCATGCGACGAAATTTCTTGATTTGTCCTCAACGATCCATAATTTACATGTAAAGATTGCTACCTATTGGATACTTCTGATTTTGATTGAAATGTTAATCATGAGCTGGAGGTGGCCACACTGGAGTTGGGTACGAATTGCACAACATAAAACTATGTCAACAGGTCTAGGAACAAAACCCTAGTTCTGGAATTTCACCTGGAGTTGTGTAGATATGTCAACCTTGGAAGTCATTTTCTCTTTGACTGTAGGAAATTTCTATGTAAACCCTCATTAGTAAAACCAAGCATAATTCTTATTAATTTGTTAAAAATAAAGGAAATAAATGATAATAAACCACTTTAACATGTGTAAGGGTATATTGTTATATTCATGGAGGAATATGGTTAAGAATGGTGATGAATGGTGGTGAATGGTGAAAAGATGATGCGAAAATGAATGACTTGACTAGTGAAAAGATGAAAAAATGGTGACCCAACAAAGCTCAAGAATAATTTGAGAAACAATGCTCTATCCACCCTCCCCAATTACCTCACTAGTATATCCCATCTTACTCAACAACTAGAACCCAATACTTGTAACATGATTTTCAAACTATGGAGAAAACTTAACAACTATTTTCAATAATGCATGAGGAGAGGCCACACGATCAACACCATCCTTCTTACGATCAACACAAGTATATGGAGATGAAGTAGTCTAAGTGGGGTTTTAAAATACACCATCAATCTTCTCAACATTTTACTTCTTCACAACAATCTGCACTCAACTAACTTTTAGTTCAAGACCCTTTTTGCAATCCTACAATCCATAAATAGTCTCATATTTCTTAGCCATCTGCAATGATAAAATATCATAATATTTCTTTATATCCTATTATTCATCAAACAACGATAGTATCCACTTGGAGGGGAGCGACTTCTTCATGAAGCTCATCAATAGATACCTACAAGAAGGAAACATCAATGTCAAGTTGTGTATTGGATTTATCCAACCCATTAATATTCTTCTTCATCCTCCATTATTTTTCTTCCTCCCTAAGGAACCCTCATTCTTATAATTATACTTGGGGTTTATTTACTAAGGACCTAAAAGAACAATATGGTGAAGTTTGGGAGCAAGACTACTTTAGTCAGTTCACAAGAATCAAGCACTTAGGTGATGTTGAAGACTATAATTCATAATTTTAGGGATTGTCCACTAGGGTGGATTAAAATAAGACATTAATCATGATCTTTTCCTAAGACATCCATAAAATGTTAATGATGCTACGGATTTTCTCGTCATGTTCAAGCCGAGAATTTGGTTATGTGCAAGTCTACCACTAAAACATATGTAAGAAGCATAGATAGATTTGTGCCTCATAGGGAAACCCTACGTCAACCTACTTGAATATTACAAAAATAAATGGATGAAAGAATATAAAAAGGACCATGAGGAGGAAATAGAGGCATCCACACAAATGAGTGACAAAGAACTTGTGAACATAAAAGAACAAGCAAAATATGTAGAAATTATGCACAACATAGGATCCAAACATGTGAGAAATATCAATTCATGCTTTGGTGGGTTTGTTAGTACCTAAAACCCTTAAGATTGTAGGATATATTAAGAAGCAAAAGGTCATAGTACTTATTGATTCAGGTAGTACCCATAATTTTATTGATAAAAAAAATTAACACAGCACCTAATTTTTGTGTGTATCCAGTGACAAATTTTCAAGTACCGGTTGTTGACAGGGAAAGTATTAATTATGGAGGAAAATTCCATAACATTAAACTTAGTATGGGTGACTATAACTTATCAAGCCATGCCTCGTGTATACAATTCCTATTGGAGGAGTAGATGATGTTCTAGGGATTTAGTGGTTGAGAACTTTGGGTACATTTTCTACAAACTCTAATGAATTACTTATGAGATTTGAATTAGAAGGAATTAAATATGACCTCAAAGGGTTAAAATATTCTCCCTCTTAGATYGTYAATTAACATTGAATGGAAAAKCTCCTAAAATAGGGTGGYAGTGAAGTTATTGTTAGACTTTATTCAATTGAAGTGAAGCAAGAAGATAAACATATTCTAGTTGAATTAAAAGGTAACTTGGAAAATCCTCATAAAGTATTCCAACAAATTCCTAAGTGGACTCCTCCATCTAGAGATCATGAACATAAAATTGATTTTATAAGTACACTTCCTAATAAAAGGCCTTATAAATACTCAAATTAAAAAAAAAGGGGGAGATAGAGAAAATGGTGCAAGATATGTTGAATGCAAGTATTATTTGACCAAGCATTGAGAGTTCATATTCAGCCCCTATAGTATTGGTGAGAAGAAAGGATAATGCTTGGATGATGTGTCTTGATTACAAAGATCTAAACAAAATTACCATCACAGATAAATTCCCCATTCCAAGTATTGATGAACTATTAGATGAACTTAATGGGGTGGCTTACTTCACAAAGTTGTATCTTAAATTAGGATACCACCAAATATAATTAAGAGAAGAAGACATTCCCAAAACAACATCTAGAACACATGAAGTAAACAATGAGTTCTTGGTCATGCCTTTTGGATTGACTAATGCACCTTATACTCTTCAAAGCCTTATGAATAAAAATATCTGACCTCATCTTAGAAAGTTTGTTTTAGTTTTCTTTGATGATATACGTATCTATAACAAATCATGGGAAGAACAAATTAACATTTTGAAAAGTTCTACAAATTCTTGAGAACAATCAATTGTATATAAAAATTTCTTAATGTGCTTTTGGGAAACAAGAAATAGAGTATTTGGGACATATTGTTTCAAAGGAAGGGGTCAAAGTTGACCCTTCAAAGATTCATGCTATCACAAACTGGCCCATTCCTAAGAACAAAAAGGGTCTTAGAGGATTTTTGGATCATATAGGATAATACATAAAATTTGTTAAGAATAATGCACACATTGCGGGGCCACTCACATCTCTTTGGAAGAAAATTTCATTTGTATGAAATGAAGATGCTAAATTAGCATTCTCACTATTAAAGGATGTTATGACTTCTACAGAAGTGTTGGAAACACTTGATTTTGGTAAAAAATTCATAGTCGAATGTGATGCATATAGACAATGCATTCAAAGTTGTATTAATGCAAGAGGGGAGACCATTGGATTTTGAAAGTAAATAACTCAAGGGAAAATAATTGGTGAAATCTACTTAGGAAAAAGAAATGGGGGAAATATTTCATGCACTCAAAAAATGGTGACCATGTCTAAGTGGAAGGAATTTTAAAGTCAAGATGGACCATGATAGCCTAAAGTGCTTTTTGGAGAAAACGTTGTCATCAAAAGAACAACAAAAATGGGTAGCTAAAACACAAGGATTTGATTTTGAAGGAATATACAAAAAAGGGAAGGAGAATGTTGTAGTAGATGCCCTTTCCAGAATATAAGAAGTGTCTAGTTTATATTCCATTATATCTTCCATTCTAGTGTGATTGGAAGAAGCTCACGTTGAATGGAAAGATTAAAATAATACTAGACAAAAAATACAATTTTTAAAAGAAGGGGAGAACACTATGGAACATTAGGATTGGAAAAGAGATATCCTTTGGTACAAGGATGGAATATTTTTATACCCTCAATCAAAATTGAAACAAAAAATACGAAGGGAATATCAAAACTCTCCCATCGAAAGGTATTCAAGGTTCCTTAAAACATATCAAAGGATCAATTTTTATTTTATTTTATTTATTTTGTGGTGGGGGGAGGGAATGAAGAAATATATTTAAAATTTTGTAAAACAATTTTAGTTGTGCCGAATTAATAAAGGAGATACAATCAAGACTTTAGGGTTACTTCATCCTTTACAGATACATAATCAAATATGGGAAGAGATATCAATGGGATTCATTATTGGTTTACCTAAATCAAAAGGTAAGGATTCCATTTTTGTGGTAGTGGATAGACTCGCAAAATATTCACATTTTTGTAGAATTCAAAGTACATATACTACAACCCAAGTAGAAGAAGTGTTCATGAAGGAAATTTATAGGCTTCATGGATTTTATAATGTAACATCAAGTGTTAGAGATCCAAAATTCACAAGATATTTTTGGAAAGAGTTATGGAAGATAAGGGGAACAAAATTGGCCATGAGTTCAACATATAATCCACAAACAGATGATTAAAAAGAAATAGTTAACAAATGTATAGAGGGGTATCTTCATTGCTATTCTTTAGACATGCAATATCAATGAGTCAAGTGGCTTCCTCTAGTATAATGGTCGTATACTAACACCTATCACAACTACTTTGGAGGTCTCCACTTGAGTCTCTTTATGTATCTAGATCCTTCTATCACATCCTTTTTATAGGATCATTCTAAAGTAGAAGCAATAGACTCACATATGGAAAAGTATAATGAAACTTTGTGAATTCTTAAAGAAAACCTTCAAATGGACCAAAATAGGATGAAACAACAATCATATCAATGTCGAAGTGAAAGACAATTTGAGGTGGGGGACTGGGTATTTTTGGGACTTCAACCTTATAACAAATCTACTCTCAAACGTAATAAGAATTAGAATCTAGCTCTAAAATTTTACTAACCCTACAATATTCTTCGAAATATTAGAGGAGTGGATTATGAGTTAGATTTACTTTCTTATTGGATTCATAATCTATTCCATGTCTCTTTCCTAAAAATGGATTTGGGACACACTATGCCAATACAAGCTGAACTTCCAGAATTAGATGAAGAAGGAAATTTGATTCTTGAACCAATTTTTTTTTATAAATGAGTGTTCTCTTTCTCTTTAGAATTAACCATTATGGAGCACCTAATTAAGTGTAAGAATATGCCTCAAGAAGAATCTACATGGGAAGATGAGAAATTCATGAAGAAACACCCTCAATTACAATATTTGAGGGAAAATAGCCCTTTTTTTCAGAAGGGGAAATATGTTAGGGCCATGAGCCTCATCCATTATTAGTTTATTAATTATTTTTAGGTCTACCTAGAGTATACGGTACATGATGCCCACTTTATCTCCCATTTTTAACCAAGGAGATTCATTTGAATTATCATGTTGTCTTGTGCATTTGTAAAAGGAGGTTTCCCCCTTGAAGTTGCTTCTTATTCATTGGTTATTTATCATTAAAAAGACATGCAATCTCTTATTATTTATATTTCTAAGATAATTTTTTCATTGGGTACATAACACATTCCCTTCCACATGTAGTTGTAATGAAAAATACGGGCTATAACAATATGATACTATTGTCCCGGTAGTGTGTTAATTGTGTAGAGCATTTGGAATATGGCTCGTGACTATTGTTAAGAAAATATATGTCTTGAAAAATATGGGGAAAATCTATTTCCAAAAAAATTAGGCATTCTAGGTTTAAAAGGGATAGTTTAAGGTTCAAATATCTAGAGATATAAATAATTTCTCTTTGGTTCCATCCCTAGTCGTTCTAAGAGAAACTTGCAACATGCAATGAAGATTTTCTAATTTCAGGGGCAACTGTATTTGGGAAAGACATGTAACTCTAGTGGAGTCCTGCATATTTACGTTGATGTGACAAGATCAAACACATGCTCACTAAGCACAATATATTTATTGAAACAAGTTTTTGACTAGTTTAGAACACTTACTTTGGCTTAATGGCACTCATTCTAAGGTTGGTCAACGTTAGAGTGATGTAACCACCACATAATGATGGTTCATAATAGTTATAAAAACCTATATCAAATAATATTTTATTGTCTCAAGGATTTTATTCTCGTCGAGTTGGATCTGTGTAAAGGGTCAACCAACCCTTCTCTGGATTATTTTTCTTGTCAAATGTAGCCTAGGGATGGGTTGGTCGACCCTTCTTTCATCTTAGTATTCTTATCAAGGGGGAGCCTGAGGAAGGATCTACTAACTCTTCCCCGAGCATAGTATTCACATAAATTGGGATCCCAAGGAAGGGTCAATTGACCCTTCCTCAAACATAGTATTCTTATTGAGGGGAACCTCTATAAAGATCAATCGACCCTTACTTTATATTAGTTTTCTCATCAAGGGGAGCATAGGGAAGGGTCAACTAACCCTTCCACTATATTATCTTTCCCATCGTGGGGATTCCAAGGAAGGGATAGCTTACCTTCTTCGAGAATAGTATTCATGTCAATGGATATCCTAAGGAAGTGTCAACCAACCCTTCCTTAAGAATATTATTCTTGTCGAGAGGGAGCCCAAGGAAGGGTTGGTCAACCCTTCCTCTAGATTATATTTTTCATCAAGGGGAGCCTAGGGAAGGGTTGATTGAGCATTCCTCCAACGTAGTATCCTTGTCAAGGGGGGACCATGAGAAGGATTTATCAACCCTTCCTCTAGATTACTTTCCTCATTGAGGGGATCCAGATGAAGGGTTGATTGACCCTTCCTTTAACATAGTATTTTCATCGAGGGGGAACTTGATGAAGGGTCGACCAACCCTTCCTCAACCATATTATTCATGTCAGAAAGGATCCCAAGGAAGGATAAATTGATCCTTCCTCAAACATAATATTATTGTCAAGGGAGAGCTCAGGGAAGGGTTGGTCAACCCTTCATCGACATCATATTTCCTATCGAGGGGAGCCCAAGTAAGGGTTGGCAATCCCTTTGTCTAGCTTAGTATTTTGATTGAGAGGAATCCTAATGAAGGGTTGGCTAACCCTTCCTCTAGGTTATTTTTTTTGTCGAGGGGACCTTGGTGAAGGGTCAACCAACCCTTCCTCCAACATAGTATTCTCATCAATGGGAAGTTGGGGGAAGGGTAGGCCAACCCTTCCTCAAGCATAGTATTAACATCAATGGTGATCCTAGGGAAGGGTTGATTGACCCTATATTGTGTATAATATTATTGTTGATTAGGAGCTCGAAGGAGAGAAAATCAACACTTCCTCTAGATTAGTTTTCTTATTAAAGGGAGCTTGGGGAAAGTTCAACTGAATATTTCTCTAGATTAACTTTCACATCAAAGACTAAGGATGGGTCATCCAAACCTTCTTTTAGCATAGTATTCATATCAATGGGGATCCTTGGGAAGGGTTAGCTAACCTTTTCTTGATCATAGTATTCTTGTCGAAGGGGAGCCAGGGAAAGGGTTAGCCCACCATTCCTCAAGCATATTATTCTTATCGAAGGAGAGTTGGGGAATGTAGAAATTTCGATACAAATTAATGTATTCCTGCGATTCTCTTGATCTAACAATTTCCGCCACTTGTTAAATACATAATCGCTTCTACTATTATTATTGCGGAAGCAATTAAACCACAATCACAACCACAATACACAAAGTGAAATATCAATAACACACAACACAAAAGTTTTACCAGGAAAGTGTAAAGCTAAAAACCTCACTATCATATATTATGTATATCATGAATCATGAAACAATCTCATACAAAAATCTAATCCAAGAGTTCTCAGTACAATACAATCGTCTCACACTGTCATACACAAATCAACAAATACATGCGCCAATTTCCATGTCCAGACAACCTACCTCCTCTGCACAATCTCCGCAATCTGAATCCTCACAATGAATCGAATGAATACAATTGCCTCGTTTGTACATGCTCATAAGCATATTCACTGCATGTGTGAACAAATCACAACTAATAGCCAAACTGTCCCTTTCACCTGTTATCTCAACTGGATCTCCATTGGAACTGACATGCATGTAGTTAATCATGGCGAATCTTCAGTTGCATGTGAGTTCACTGATTAAC
>JASDQU010306301.1:4758-15248 GCA_032191745.1 Picea mariana | reverse complement strand
CAAGCATAATTCTTATTAATTTGTTAAAAATAAAGGAAATAAATGATAATAAACCACTTTAACATGTGTAAGGGTATTTTGTTATATTCATGGAGGAATATGGTTAAGAATGGTGATGAATGGTGGTGAATGGTGAGAAGATGATGCGAAAATGAATGACTTGACTAGTGAAAAGATGAAAAAATGGTGACCCAACAAAAATCAAGAATAATTTGAGAAACAATGCTCTATCCACCCTCCCCAATTCCCTCACTAGTATATCCCATCTTACTCAACAACTAGAACCCAATACTTGTAATATGATTTTCAAACTATGGAGAAAACTTAACAACAATTTTCAATAATGCATGAGGAGAGGCCACATGATCAACATCATCCTTCTTACAATCAACACAAGTATATGAAGATGAAGTAGTCTAAGAGGGGTTTTAAAATACAACATCAATCTTCTCAACATTTTACTTCTTCACAACAATCTGCACTCAACTAACTTTTAGTTCAAGACCCTTTTTGTAATCCTGCAATCCATAAACAGTCTCATATTTCTTAGTCATCTGCAATGATAAAATATCATAATATTTCTTTATATCCTATTATTCATCAAACAACGACAGTATCCACTTGGAGGGGAGCGACTTCTTCGTGAAGCTCATCAATAGATACCTACAAGAAGGAAACCTCAATGTCAAGTTGTGTATTGGATTTATCCAACCCATTAGTATTCTTCTTCATCCTCCATTATTTTTCTTCCTCCCTAAGGAACCCTCATTCTTATAATTATACTTGGGGTTTATTTACTAAGGACCTAAAAGAACAATATGGTGAAGTTTGGGAGCAAGACTACTTTAGTCAGTTCACAAGAATCAAGCACTTAGGTGATGTTGAAGACTATAATTCATAATTTTAGGGATTGTCCACTAGGGTGGATTAAAATAAGACATTAATCATGATCTTTTCCTAAGACATCCATAAAATGTTAATGATGCTACGGATTTTCTCATCGTGTTCAAGCTGAGAATTTGGTTATGTGCAAGTCTACCACTAAAACATATGTAAGAAGCATAGATAGATTTGTGCCTCATAGGGAAACCCTACGTCAACCTACTTGAATATTTAAAAAACAAATGGATGAAATAATATAAAAAGGACTATGAGGAGGAAATAGAGGCATCCACACAAATGAGTGACGAAGAACTTGTGAACCTAAAAGAGCAAGCAAAATATGTAGAAATTATGCACAACATAGGATCCAAACATGTGAGAAATATCAATTCATTCTTTGGTGGGTTTGTTAGTACCTAAAACCCTTAATATTGTAGGATATATTAAGAAGCAAAAGGTCATAGTACTTATTGATTCAGGTAGTACCCATAACTTTATTGATAAAAAAATTAGCATAGCACCTAATTTTTTTTGTGTATCCAGTGACAAATTTTCAAGTACCGGTTGCTGACGGGGAAAGTATTAATTATGGAGGAAAATTCCATAACATTAAACTTAGTATGGGTGACTATAACTTATCAAGCCATGCCTCGTGTATACAATTCCTATTGGAGGAGTAGATGATGTCCTAGGGATTTAGTAGTTGAGAACTTTGGGTGCATTTTCTACAAACTCTAATGAATTACTTATGAGATTTGAATTAGAAGGAATTAAATATGACCTCAAAGGGTTAAAATATTCTCCCTCTTAGATCGTTAATTAACATTGAATGGAAAAGCTCCTAAAATAGGGTGGCAGTGAAGTTATTGTTAGACTTTATTCAATTGAAGTGAAGCAAGAAGATAAACATATTCTAGTTGAATTAAAAGGTAACTTGGAAAATCCTCATAAAGTATTCCAACAAATTCCTAAGTGGACTCCTCCATCTAGAGATCATGAACATAAAATTGATTTTATAAGTACACTTCCTAATAAAAGGCCTTATAAATACTCAAATTAAAAAAAAAGGGGGAGATAGAGAAAATGGTGCAAGATATGTTGAATGCAAGTATTATTTGACCAAGCATTGAGAGTTCATATTCAGCCCCTATAGTATTGGTGAGAAGAAAGGATAATGCTTGGATGATGTGTCTTGATTACAAAGATCTAAACAAAATTACCATCACAGATAAATTCCCCATTCCAAGTATTGATGAACTATTAGATGAACTTAATGGGGTGGCTTACTTCACAAAGTTGTATCTTAAATTAGGATACCACCAAATATAATTAAGAGAAGAAGACATTCCCAAAACAACATCTAGAACACATGAAGTAAACAATGAGTTCTTGGTCATGCCTTTTGGATTGACTAATGCACCTTCTACTCTTCAAAGCCTTATGAATAAAATATCCGACCTCATCTTAGAAAGTTTGTGTTAGTTTTCTTTGATGATATACGTATCTATAACAAATCACGGGAAGAACAAATTAACATTTTGAAAAGTTCTACAAATTCTTGAGAACAATCAATTGTATATAAAAATTTCTTAATGTGCTTTTGGGAAACAAGAAATAGAGTATTTGGGACATATTGTTTCAAAGGAAGGGGTCAAAGTTGACCCTTCAAAGATTCATGCTATCACAAATTGGCCCATTACTAAGAACATCAAGGGTATTAGAGGATTTTTGGATCATATAGGATAATACATAAAATTTGTTAAGAATAATGCACACATTGCGTGGCCACTCACATCTCTCTGGAAGAAAATTTCATTTGTATGAAATGAAGATGCTAAATTAGCATTCTCACTATTAAAGGATGTTATGACTTCTACGGAAGTGTTGGAAACACTTGATTTTGGTAAAAAATTCATAGTCGAATGTGATGCATATAGACAATGCATTCAAAGTTGTATTAATGCAAGAGGGGAGACCATTGGCTTTTGAAAGTAAATAACTCAAGGGAAAATAATTGGTGAAATCTACTTATGAAAAAGAAACGGGGGAAATATTGCATGCACTCAAAAAATGGTGACCATATGTAAGTGGAAGGAATTTTAAAGTCAAGATGGACCATGATAGCCTAAAGTACTTTTTGGAGAAAACGTTGACATCAAAAGAACAACAAAAATGGGTAGCTAAAACACAAGGATTTGATTTTGAAGGAATATACAAAAAAGGGAAGGAGAATGTTGTAGTATATGCCCTTTCTAGAATATAAGAAGTGTCTAGTTTATATTCCATTATATCTTCTATTCTAGTGTGATTGGAAGAAGCTCACGTTGAATGGAAAGATTAAAATAATACTAGACAAAAAATACAATTTTTAAAAGAAGGGGAGAATTCTATGGAACATTAGGATTGGAAAAGAGATATCCTTTGGTACAAGGATGAAATATTTTTATACCCTCAATCAAAATTGAAAAAAAAAATACGAAGGGAATATCATAACTCTCCCATCGAAAGGTATTCAAGGTTCCTTAAAACATATCAAAGGATCAATTTTTATTTTATTTTATTTATTTTGTGGTGGGGGGAGGGAATGAAGAAATATATTTAAAATTTTGTAAAACAATTTTAGTTGTGCCAAATTAATAAAGGAGATACAATCAAGACTTTAGGGTTACTTCATCCCTTACAGATACATAATCAAATATGGGAAGAGATATCAATGGGATTCATTATTGGTTTACCTAAATCAAAAGGAAAGGATTCCATTTTTGTGGTAGTGGATAGACTCACAAAATATTCACATTTTTGTAGAATTCAAAGTACATATACTACAACCCAAGTAGAAGAAGTGTTCATGAAGGAAATTTACAGGCTTCATGGATTTTATAATGTAACATCAAGTGTTAGAGATCCAAAATTCACAAGATATTTTTGGAAAGAGTTATGGAAGATAAGGGGAACAAAATTGGCCATGAGTTCAACAAATCATCCACAAACAGATGATTAAAAAGAAATAGTTAACAAATGTATAGAGGGGTATCTTCATTGTTATTCTTTAGACATGCAATATCAATGAGTCAAGTGGCTTCCTCTAGTATAATGGTCGTATAATAACACCTATCATAACTACTTTGGAGGTCTCCACTTGAGTCTCTTTATGTATCTAGATCCTGCTATCACATCCTTTTTATAGGACCATTCTAAAGTAGAAGCAATAGACTCACATATGGAAAAGTATAATGAAACTTTGTGAATTCTTAAAGAAAACCTTCAAATGGACCAAAATAGGATGAAGCAACAATCATATCAATGTCAAAGTCAAAGACAATTTGAGGTGGGGGATTGGGTATTTTTGGGACTTCAACCTTATAAGAAATCTACTCTCAAACGTAATAAGAATCAGAATCTAGCTCTAAAATTTTACTAACCCTACAATATTCTTCGAAATATTAGAGGAGTGGATTATGAGTTAGATTTACTTTCTTATTGGATTCATAATCTATTCCATGTCTCTTTCCTAAAAATGGATTTGGGACACACTATGCCAATACAAGCTGAACTTCTAGAATTAGATGAAGAAGGAAAGTTGATTCTTAAACCAAAAAAAATTATAAATGGGTGTTCTCTTTCTCTTTAGAATAAACCATTATGGAGCACCTAATTAAGTGTAAGAATATGCCTCAAGAAGAATCTACATGGGAAGATGAGAAATTCATGAAGAAACACCCTCAATTACAAGACTTGAGGGAAAATAGACCTTTTTTCAGACGAGGGAGTTTGCTAGGTCCATGAGCCTCATTCATTATTAGTTTATTAATTATTTTTAGGTCTACCTAGAGTGTACGGTACATCATGCCCACTTTATCTCCCATTTTTAACCAAGGAGATTCATTTGAATTATCACGTTGCCTTGTGCATTTGTAAAAGGAGGTTTCCCCCTTGAAGTTGCTTCTTATTCATTGGTTATTTATCATTAAAAAGACATGCAATCTCTTATTATTTATATTTCTAAGATATTTTTTTCATTGGGTACATAACACATTCCCTTCCACATGTAGTTGTAATGAAAAATACAGGCTATAACAATATGATGCTATTGTCCCTGTAGTGTGTTAATTCTGTAGAGCATTTGGAATATGGATTGTGACTATTGTTAAGAAAATATATGTCTTGAAAAATACGGGAAAAATCTATTTCCTAAAAAATTAGGCATTCTAGGTTAAAAGGGATAGTTTAGGGTTCAAATATCTAGAAACATAAATAATTTCTCTTTGGTTCCATCCCTAGTCGTTCTAAGAGAAACTTGCAACATGCAATGAAGATTTTCTAATATATAGGGGTAACTGTATTTGGGAAAGACATGTAACTCTAGTGGAGTCCTGCATATTTATGTTGATGTGACAAGATCAAACACATGCTCACTAAGCACAATCTATTTATTGAAACAAGTTTTTGACTAGTTTAGAACACTTACTTTGTTTTAATGGCACTCATTCTAAGGTTGGTCAATGTTAGAGTGATGTAACCATCACATAATGATGGTTCATAATAGTTATACAAACCTATATCAAATAATATTTTATTGTCTCAAGGATTTTATTCTCGTCGAGTTGGATCTTGTTAAAGGGTCAACCAACCCTTCTCTGGATTATTTTTCTTATCAAATGTAGCCTAGGGATGGGTTGGTCGGCCCTTCTTTCATCTTAGTATTCTTATCAAGGGGGATCTTGAGGAAGGATCTACTAACTCTTCCCCGAGCATAGTATTCACATAAATTGGGATCCCAAGGAAGGTTCAATTGACCCTTCCTCAAACATAGTATTCTTATTGAGGGGAACCTCAATAAAGATCAATCGACCCTTCCTTTATATTAGTTTTCTCATCAAGGGGAGCATAGGGAAGGGTCAACTAACCCTCCCACTATATTATCTTTCCCATCGTGGGGATTGCAAGGAAGGGATAACTTACCTTATTCGAGAATAGTATTCCTGTCAATGGATATCCTAAGGAAGTGTCAGCCAACCCTTCCTTAAGAATATTATTCTTGTCGAGAGGGAGCCCAGGGAAGGGTTGGTCAACCCTTCCTCTAGATTAGATTTTTCATTAAGGGGAGCCTAGGGAAGGGTTGATTGAGCATTCCTCCAATGTAGTATCCTTGTCAAGGGGGGACCACGAGAAGGATTTATCAACCCTTCCTCTAGATTACTTTCCTCATTAAGGGGATCCAGATGAAGGGTTGATTGACCCTTCCTTTAACATAGTATTTTCATCGAGGGGGAACCTGATGAAGGGTTGACCAACCCTTCCTCAACCATATTATTCATGTCAGAAAGGATCCCAAGGAAGGATAAATTGATCCTTCCTCAAACATAATATTATTGTCAAGGGAGAGCTCAGGGAAGGGTTGGTCAACCCTTCATCGACATCATATTTCCTATCGAGGGGATCCCAACTAAGGGTTGGCAATCCCTTTGTCTAGATTAATATTTTGATTGAGAGGAATCCTAATGAAGGGTTGGCTAACCCTTCCTCTAGTTTATTTTTTTTGTTGAGGGGACCTTGGTGAAGGGTCAACCAACCCTTCCTCCAACATAGTATTCTCATCAATGGGAAGTTGTGGGAAGGGTAGGCCAACCCTTCCTCAAGCATAGTATTAACATCAATGGTGATCCTAGGGAAGGGTTGGTTGACCCTATATTGTGTATAATATTATTGTTGATTAGGAGCTTGAGGGAGAGAAAATCAACACTTCCTCTAGATTAGTTTTCTCATTAAAGGGAGCTTGGGGAAAGTTCAACTAAATATTTCTCTAGATTAGCTTTCACATCAAGGGAAGACTAAAGATGGGTTATCCAAACCTTCTTTTAGCATAATATTCATATCAATGGGGATCCTTGGGAAGGGTTAGCTAACCTTTTCTTGATCATAGTATTCTTGTTGAAGGGGAGCCAGGGAAAGGGTCAGCCACCATTCATCAAGCATATTATTCTTATCGAATGAGAGTTGGGGAAAGGGTTGAATAACCCTTCGTATAGATTATATTTATCATCAAGGGGATCCTAAGGAGAGGTTGAATAACCCTTCCTCTAACTTGGTATTCTCATTAAGTGCGAGTTTGGGGAAGGTCCAATCAGCCCTTCCTCAAGTATAGTATTTTCATCGAGGGTGATCGCAAGGAAGAGTTGACCAACCCTTCCTTGAATATAGTATTCATGTTGAGGGGGAGATTGGGGAAGGGTCGAGTGATACTTCCTTGAGAATATTATTATCATTGAGGAGGATCCTAGGGAAGGGCCAGTTAACCATTCCTTGATCATAGTATTTTCATCAAGGGGGAGTTGGGGAAGGGTGGATTGACCCTTCCTTTATCTAAGTATTATCATTGATGGTGAGCCATGGGAAGGGTAAGTCGACCCTTCCTCTAGCTTTGTATTCTCATCAAGGGTGAGCCTGACAAAGAATCATCAGACCCTTCCTTAAACATAGTATTCCCATCGAGGGGAAGCCAAGGAAGGGTTGGTTGATCCTTCCTCCAACTTAGTATTTTTGTCGATGGGGAGCCCTAGGAAGGGTCAGTTGACCCTTCCTCTAGATCAATATTCTCATAAAGGGTGATACAAGGGAACACAATATTCCTTGAGCATAATATTCTCATTAAGGGGGACCCTGATTAAGGGTTGATTGACCTTTTTTGAAATATAGTATTCACATCGATGGTGAGCCCAAAGAGGTGATGATTAACCCTTCCTAGAGCATAGTATTTGGGTAGAGGGTGAACTCACAAAATTGAAGGTCAATCCTTCCTCGAGCATATATCATAGATTAAAAGGATAAGGAATAAATGACCAATCCTTCCTCAAGCATAGTACTATCATATAGGAGGAATCTAAGGAATTGTTTGAAATCACTTACTTGAGATTAACATTTTTTTAGAGGGGTGTCCATGAGAATGGTCATCCATTAAACCCTTTCTCTAGCATTAAATTCTATTCGAGGGGGATCTTGGAGAAGGTTTAGCCAACCCTTCCTTGATCATAGTATTCTCATCAAGGGAAATCTAGGAAAGGGTTAGCTAACCATTCCTCTAGCTTATTGTTCTTATTGATGGTGAGATTAAGGAAGGGTCAATCGAATCCTTCTCCAGCTCAATATTCTTGTTGAGAGTGAGGCCAAGGATTAAGGGCCAACTAATCCTTCCTCGAGTCTAATATTCATGTCAAGAGGGATCCCAAGGAAGGGTTGGTTGACCCTTCCTCAAGTATAGTATTCATGTCAAGGGGGATCCCAAGGAAGGTGACAAACTTTTAAATTATTTTCTAATTAGTTAGAAAGCAACTGAAGAGTTGTACATTTAATTATCAATCCGAGATCATATCTTACTTAGGAACCATCATGCACTGTTTATGCAAGTTGTAGTGTTGTTTTTGCTAAATATTTGTAGTAATTTTAATGTCACAAATCAAAGATTCAAGACACTTAATTAAGTTACCAAACTATACTATTTTGTGAGTTGCAAAAAAGTAAATATCACACTTGGAGGAAAGGAAAGTCACACTTGTGGAATTTTAAATCACACTTGTAGGAAGTAAATCAAACTTGTAGAATTGAAATCCCACATGCAGAAAGTAAATCACACTTGCGTAAATTGAAATCACACTTGTAGAAAGTAAATCACACTTGCATAAATTAAAATCACACTTGAAGAAATTAAATCACACTTGCGGAAAGTAAATCACTCTTTCTATGATCTATTGGTGACTTGCTCAAGTATAATGAAGGTCTGGTTTTGTCGTGTAAATTACATGTTTGCACATCCAACAAAAATCCCATCTAATATCAATCCCAAACTACTAAAGAATAAAGCTATCACAAATTAGAAAGAACACAAAATAAAGTGCAGCTACAAGCAGAGTTGCAACACTAAATAAATCGCAGTGACACAAGTTGTAGTAACATAGATGCAATACTAAAGAAATCACAACGACGTGAGTTGCAACATGAAAAAAATTATAGTGATACAAGTTGCTGCAATAATGTCTGTGATTATAAACTCATAGAAACCGAATCAATGTTGAATTGCAGTTTAAAATTGTGGAACTCCCAACACCAAGAAATTAAACATTAACCACACATGAATTGCAATTGTTGTTCTATGAAATTTAGAATTGCAGTAGACTGAGAAATGAAATAACTACTGGAACAAATAAACATAATTGAAATATTAAATCCTAAGATAATATATAGGAAGTACCTGACTAAGGAGGGGTCCCTAACCCCTTAGGCAAGGTATTGAGCTATGAAATCAAAATAGAATGATCGTCCAATATGACATTACACGGACATGAAGAAGAAACATAATTACATTGCAATAGTATGAGAGTTACAATAACAACAAAATGTGATTGTTAGAATAATTCTCCTCTCGGGCCTTAACTCTGGGAAATTTGAGGTTCTTATACAACATGACTAATGTATAAAATTACACAAGAGATGGATGGATAACCATGAGAATCTGGTTTTTTATCTGGTTACATTGATTTTTTCAAACTTTAGTGAAGATTAGGTGTGTGCTGACTTGATAGGCAAACTGATTTCTCTTTTACTCATCTACTTTCCTCCTATCGCCTTCCCTTGTGAAGATCGTTTCTTAACTGTTGGTTTCAGTGTTGACTGTTATGCTAGTAGAATTTGTACTTAGAATCAAAGGAATGATAGACTCAGATTCATGACAATAGAGAGAGTTCTTGGAGTTGCATTCGTTGTTCGAATTTGCAACAATAGAGAGTGTGCTTGGAGTTGCAACAATTGAATTGTGCAACCATTAGCACAAAGAGTGCACTTGGAGTTGCAACATTTGGATTGTTCATGAAATTGCAAAAATAGAAAGTGCACTTGGAGTTGCAGCAGAGGGGTATTACAACCACTGTGAGGAGTTGCAACTATTGTAATAATCCTATGGAGCAATATTAGTACATGAAAGTAAAAGGTTCCTTTAAGAAATATGCAAGAATAATGTAAAAATGGCAAATGGGGGAAGATTCATACCTTAATGATAAGTAGGGAAAAACTGGATAAAGAAAGTATAAAAAATGAAGTGATCAATGGGAAATGGTAAGCAAAAAGGTATTATATGGGTGTTGAAAGTATGCCAATTTAGGCACCCATCAGAAGAGTCGATAAATAATTCCTAGAGAATAATATATTGGTTGAACATTCATCCAACTTAGTATTCTTATCAAAAGTGAACCATGGAAATGGTTTATCAACCCTTCCTCCACCTTAATAATATCATCGAGGGTGAGCCCAATGAAGGGTTGCCTGAACCTTCCTTGAGCATAGTGTTGTCATTAAGGGGGATCTAGGGAAGGGTCAACTGACCTTTCCTCCAACTTAATATTCTCGTCAATGATGAGTCTTGGGATGGGTAAATCGACCCTTTCTCTAGATTAGTATTCTCATCAAGGATGATCCTAGGAATCCTAGGGACAAGTTGGTTAACCTTACCTTAAGTATAGTATTCTCATCATGGGGACCCTAGTTAAGGATTACTTGATCCTTTCTTTAAGGTGATCCTAAGGAAGGGTAGAGAAACCTTTCCTCAAGTATAGTATTCC
>JASDQU010306300.1:63039-79140 GCA_032191745.1 Picea mariana | reverse complement strand
TTATCGAAAAAAAATCCAATTT
Organism: Picea mariana; assembly: GCA_032191745.1. NCBI lineage: Eukaryota > Viridiplantae > Streptophyta > Pinopsida > Pinales > Pinaceae > Picea > Picea mariana. Next base: position 79,118 of record JASDQU010306300.1, on the reverse strand, counting down.
AACTATTGAAGGGGTATATAAACGCTTCTTAATTAGGAAATATCCATTGTAAATTATGGGCGAAAGCAAAATGGAGTTTAGTAATGAAAAATGAAGATTTCCTAAGACTACAACAAAATATGTGTCAGTGCTACTTAGAATCAAAGCAACACTTGCAAGGAAGGATGTCACTATTTCTATTTATCCTACTGAGCATGATAATTATGTTTTTTTTTTGTAAATAAAAAAGTGATATTACCTCAAAAAAACAGTTCACTGTACATATCTGTTCAGTATCACAGGCTTGCCACTTGTTTCGCCAAACTAGTGGAAACCGAAACAGGTGGCATCCTTTTGTTCTTGTAGACAAAAGTAGCAGCCACTTCTTGCTCCGCCAAACAGTTTGAAACCAAAGCAAGTGGCAACAGAGTGTTGTGATAGTGCTATCTAGACATGCATCAAAAAATTGATCATACAAACTAGATAGAAAAACTAAGTAGTAGTGCAAAATAACCCCAGTGCCTTGCAGATGGAGTGCTTAGAGTTGATAAAATTTAAACATTAGATTAACTGTTAGAACAATGGAACCTGCCATCCGGAGTGTAAAATTTTAGACCCCACCCAGTTTCAAGTCTCGCTGATTTTTCAGCCAATGTTTAATGCCCAAACCCAGTTTGTGACAGCCTATAAACTCAACATAAAATAAAATTTTCAGAACTGAAACATGAGGATTTTGAACATCATTTAACGTAGAAATAAAACTATATCAGCAACACATAACTCAGAAAATTTAACATAGTGATTTTTGGTCTAACAACAACCCTGGAAAAAACCCACAAGGGGAAAACCAGTGAGAGGGATTTTTATTATTTGTGAGCTTCAGAGAAATTCTTTTACAGCATATTCATCTTCAGAAAAATACACAAACTTATTTCAGACTTTTTCTTCAGCGAAGACTCCTTCTGAACAGTCCTGAAGATGCTCCTCGATTTCTGTCCCAGAAATCCATACAACTGTATGGCTGTCCCAACAATAAATGTTGTACGGACTGTATTGAAATTTGTGCCAAATTTCTGTTATGGTTGTATGAAATACCCAGCAGAATGGTACCTCAAAACTCGTGCCAACCTCCTCGAAAAATGTGCCCAAAAAATATGGACTCTGTGGCCCTCGAAAACTGTGCCAAGTTCGTACGGACAGTAGGGATTTTCTCAACAAAAAAACTTGCCCAACAGTACCCTCGATTTCTGTGCAAATAAATGCTCTTTGGCTTCCTTGGAATGCGTGCCAAACTTCTCAAAAATATTGCTGCTGTCCTCCTCGATTTTTGTGCACATTAATGGCTGTATGACCTCAACAAATTCGTACTGTACGGACTGTAGTAAATGCTGTCTACTGCCTTGAATACGTGCTAGCTCTCTGCCTTGAAGTGCATGCCCTAGCTCTGCAAATGCCTCTTCTCTTTCTCAAGCTCGACCTCCTTCTCTTGCTCTCTCAAAAAATGATTCAACCACCCAAGAATGGGTGCGCCTTCCTACCCTAGTCGACCTCATGGGGGAAGGTGAAGAGTTTTCTCATCCAACGGTGGAGATGAGATGAGATCTACGCTGGAAATAAAATCACTTTATCTACCCACTTTCCCTGAGTCTCAAAAAGTCACTTTTTAATTTGTCTCTCACAAATTAAGTGACTAGGGTCCACATTAGGCACTTTCTCACCCCTTAGGCGCTTAGATGATGAGAAACACTTGCCTAGGTACTTTTTAATTATTTTTAACATGGAGTGCCGTCGTGAGGAGTGAAGACAAAAGGTTGCGCACAGGTTGGGCATCTCTGCTTGACTAGCGCGCTCGAGAAGGCGTCGAACATCATGTCAATTCTTCTACTGAGGAGGGTGTGCCTATGGCGCTGCTCCATCATGTCCCTCCTCATCTCGAAGATGAGTTCCAGGTTTTTCGGTGCCAGAAAGCCGGGTGAACTTGAATCTCGGTCCGTGTCTGAAGTAAGCAAAGGAGACTCAGCCGGGCGGTCTGTCCAGGGTATTTCCTCTTGAACTATACAAGTAGCCCCCTCCAGGGCTGCCGCTATAAGACTGGTGCTTGGTCGATCATGGGGGTCCGGGACCGTGTAGAGGAGGTCGTCTGGCGGAACTGTAATTGGTTCCTTCGGGATTTCCTCCTCCACATAAGCCATTGGAGGCGTCTTCGGCTCTTTATTTCTCTGAATCAAAGCTGTCAAGGAAGTCCACGCGAGTTCACGGAGGCATCTCTGCCTTGTTGCATAACAATACCAGGAGGGGCCCCTCTTAGGTTTCCCTTGCTCACGAGGCATGACAGAAAAGGAAGGCCAGACCAAACTGAAGGGGAGGGCGCACTGGGAAACTGAGCAGAGCAGAGCACCAATGCAATAAAGAAAGGAAATGAAACAATCCATGGCCAACTTGGTAGAAGTGGAGGATTGTCCAAGAAGCTGAAGTGACCTTGCAGCCTCCTCCCGTACCTATCGTCACCCACCCGCCATGGCACATTGAGGGCGCCATTAAACCTGCGCAAGGGAGTTGTCCCTTCATCCCAGAGCGTGTTTAAGTCCGTCCTCCATCCAAGAAATGAAGCTCAGGGTGGTGGCTGGCCTTATTAATAACTTGGGCCACATGTGGGCTGCGTGGCACCCCATCCGAGGAGCATGATAATTATGTTAGTACTGAATGTGCTAATCAATTATTGATTTCTAAGTAAAATATAATTAAAGAGATAGATTCATGGAACGAGAAAAAAAATATAGCACAAGCAATTTACATCTGAACATTGGAGAATATACTTTTGTGTCGCAATTCGCTGTTAAATCCTTATGGAGTGATGACGGTCACATAATTCTATGTTCATCTTGGATGGAAACACTAGAGACTTTCATCTTAAACATGAAGTTTTTGACATTCTCTTATAAGAATAAGAAGATAACATTACAGGATGTCACATTGGAGCTAGATTCAGTAATACAAGAATACCTTAAAGATATTTCAAAAGTAATCCTTCAAGAAAATYAAAAGTCAAGACAAAATATGCAAAAAGAAATTGACAAAATTATCGTAGATAAAAATGAAGAAATTTCTTGCCTCAAGAATCATAGTTAGAACTTGATCACACATATTAAGAAGTTAAAAGGCGAGAAGAAGTCGCAACAAGAAACGTTAAAGCAACTTACGAGAAAGGAAGCATCAATTCATAAAGGAACAATGACTGATCTTATTGAAATAGAGAAGTCGTCAACTATAAAAATCCAAACAATGGGAAAAGAAACCATTACATATCCAAACAAAAACTTATCAATCGACATATCATTAGAAGTATCAAAAGAGGAGGTTTCCAAAAACAAAATGCAAAAAATAAAGATGCCTTATTGTCATTCAAACTATAAAGTGTAGAAAATCAGTAACAAAAGTACACTAACTCACATAGGACTTTTGTCAAACACTTAGCAAACACAAATTTCTATCTTAAATGAACTCTGATATGTAATAACCCACATTCAGCTATATCATAAGCAGAAACACACATTACTGAGCAAGTAGCAGCGGAAAATAACTATGAACAACAGTCATAAAACACATTTGCACACTCAGATTTTGGCAACCAGCCAGGGAAAACCCCAGAATGGGGAAATCCACCAAGAGAGATTTATTATCAGCTTCATGAAGTACAAAAGTTACAACAGTAATGCATTTAGTAGCAAGAGAAACACTTATAGACACCCACAACTGTCCCAAAATATCTGCCTTGAAAACCGTGTCCAAAAATCCTTACTGCCTGTACGGCCCTGTTGAGAATCAACACCTTGAAAACAATGCCAAACTGCTGTTGTACAGTCTGATCAGTAAGGCTGTTCTGCAACAAGAAAAAACCAATTTTCTGCCTTGATTTTTGTGCCAAAACAGCCTCGAAAGTCGTGCCCACTTTCCTGTTGTACATCCTGTATGGATCCGTACAATACAACCTCTCACTCAACAATGAACTTCAGCAACTTCACACATAAATTTCTCCTTGGGATTTGTGCCCAAACTCCCATGGAAATTGTGCCAAAAAACTGCTGCAAACACTTTCTTCCCTTCTCTCTCAAATCTCTCTTGACTTGTTTTGTCTTGCACACTACCCTAGGCTTACTCTTATAATATGAAAGTGACTTTTCAACTTCCCCATCCCTAAATCTAATGACCAAGATCTAATCTTGCCTTTACAAGATCAAGGGACATGATTCATTCCCTCCAAAATAAATCACTTAAATTTACTAAAGATATGTTCCACTTTATGACATAGTCACTTTAATAAAATATTAGAAGGTCACTTTTACAAAAAGTCACTTTAATAAAAGAGTCACTTTATTACAACTTTATAAAATGCCTATTACAAAGTCAAGTGCCTAATAGTGCAAATGCAATGTTACTTCCGCATGCAAGAAAAAACATGTGGAGTAATAGAGTACCTCCTGAGCTATAAAAACTAACACTCCCTCTTAGCGAGGGATGTACTCACTGCCATCACCATCACCCTGGTCTTGTCCTCAAGTCCATCACACTGTTCGCAGTAGGAGCTCYCTYTGAAACTGGAGCCAACCTCAACACATGCACATAACTTGAACCTGAAGACCTTTTCCTGGAAACTACTCTGCACCTTGAGCTCCTAAGAGAATCCACTCTTCCACCYTGAGTTTCTATCCACTCACACMAGCTGAGCCTTYTGCAGGTGCTCAGAAGAGACTCCCTCTCTTCCCTCGAATTTCGAGATTGAATCCTTGGGCCCATTGCAGTCTCAGGAGCCTCCTGCTCCTCATCTGACTTTGAATCTCCAACTATAGGCTGTCCTCACACAATGTACAACGTATCAACTCGATCACCAATCAACTGTGGCTTGATCGGATCCGCTCCCTCTTTGTAGATAAAGACATGTCCACTCTTGAACAGTGGTGCATATCCCACATTTGCCAAGGTTGACACCAAGAGTAGGTTAACCTTCAGCCCTGGAACAGACAAAACTCCATCAACCACTAGGAGTTCTCCAATCTCGAGCTGGAATAACCCTTCAAACTCCAAGTATTGCTTGTGCCGTTCCCCCTTCACTTTCAACTAGCTGGTCTGGACCTGTCTTTGTGATATCGAGGAATATACGCCATATTCATGTCATATGACATGAGGCTCCACTCTCAATCCATCTCTACTGTTATGCACAAATCCAGTACTCCCGACACTTGACACGAGAGTGACCAATGAGAATTCCTTCTCAAACTTGTTTGAAATGTCCTCTACTACTGCTGTTGTCGCTGCAACTGGCTTTTCCTTCTCCTTCTTCTTCTTCCTCTTCGGACATTGGGCTGCAAGGTGGCCACATTGGTTGCAGACGAAGCGTCTGACTTTGCTCAAGTATTTCCTGGAACTCCCCTGCTTCTTACTTTTACTCTTTGTCGCAAGAGCAACATTCTCTTCATCACCTCCATCTCCCTTCTGTCCACTGCTCTGAGATCCTTCTTGGATCTCCTCCTGAGTGAAATCGTCCCATAGTTTTCTCTAGTCTAGAAGATGTTCCTGACCCACCACACACTTCACGAAGACTTCCCATTCCTTGGTGAATCCTTTCAAGGCTATCCTCACCAACTCTGAATCTAAAATGACCTCCCCAACTGCAACCAACTCATCTTTCACCTGTGCTACCTAGGTAAGATAGGAKGTCACACTCTCACCCTTAGCCATCTTAGTATCATGCTGCTTGTCTTTTAAGGCCATCTTTCGGTTTTCATTCTTTGCCTCATACAAGTTTTTCAGTGTCTCCCACATCTCATAAGTTGTCTTCTTCTTAGCTAAGTGTGAGATAAGTGAGTCTTTCACTCCATCCAGAATAARCCTTTGAGCTTTGGCTTCCTTTCCCTAATGTACATCCAAAGCAATAGGGTCTGTTGTGGGAACAACTACTASAGTGCTGAAAAAGCTCCAAAGTTTGCTCTCCCTGAGAATAGCTGACATTCTGACTTTCCATTGCAAGTAGTTGGRAATCCCTTCCAACCGGTCCTCATATYTGAAGCAAGCAGCCATCTCCTATCAACTGTCCAATAGAAAACAAACAACCAAGTTTCTCCCCTTCAAATCCCTGCCAAAATAGCACTGCTCACTGTAACTCAGAGCACCCGCTCTGATACCATGTAGAAAATTAGTAACAAAAAAGTACATTAACTCACATAAGACTTTTGTCAAACACTCAGTAAACACAGATTTCTGTCTTAAATGAACACTGATATGTAATAACCCACATTCATCTATATCATAAGCAGAAACACACATTACTAAGCAAGTAGCAGCGGAAAATAACAATGAACAACAATCACAAAACACATGTGCACACTTAGATTTTGGCAACCAGCCAGGGAAAACTCCAGAATGGGGAAACCCACGAAGAGAGATTTATTATCAGTTTCAGGAAGTACAAAAGTTACAACAGTAATGCATTTGGCAGCAAGAGAAGCACTTATAGACACCCACAACTGTCCCAAAATCTCTGCCTTGAAAACCGTGCCCAAAAGTCTGTACTGCCTGTATGGCCCTGCTGAGAATCAACACCTCAAAAACAGTGCCAAACTGCTGCTGTATGGTCTGATCAGTAAGGCTGTTCTGCAGCAAGAAAAAAACCACTTTTCTGCCTCGATTTCTGTGCCAAAAACAACCTAAAAAATCGTGCCCACTTTCTTGCTGTACAACCTGTACGGATCCGTACAGTACGGCCTCTCACTCAGCAGTGAACTTCAATAACTTCACACAGAAATTTCTCCTTGGGATTTGTGCCCAAGCTCCCTTGGAAATTGTGCCAAAAACTGCTGCATACACTTTCTTCCTATCTCTCTCAAATCTCTCTTGACTTGTCTTGCACACTACTCTAGGCTTACTCTCATAATTTGAAAGCGACTTTTCACCTTCCCCATGTCTAAATCCAATGGCCAAGATCTAATCTTGTCTTTAGAAGGTCAAGGGATATGATTCATTCCCTCCAAAATAAATCACTTAAATTTACTGAAGTTATTTTCCACTTTACGACACAAGTGCACTTTGACATAAAGTCACTTTAATAAAATATTAGAATGTCACTTTTACAAAAATTCATTTTAATAAAAGAGTCACTTTGTTACAACTTTATAAAACGCCTATTACAAAGTCAAGTGCCTAGTAGTGCAAATGCAAGGTTACTTCTGCATACAAGACAAAACATGTGGAGTACCTCTTGAGCTATAAAAGCGAACATAAAGGTCATCGTATTATGTATCAAACTAGCCAAGGATAAAATCAACATGAGAAGCTAAGTAAAGATCCTATTATATTGAAGAAAAACACAAGTATGGAATCTTATCATTTCCAAAATCACAAAAGTGGTTTCCACACAGTTTTGCAGAAAATTGAATGAGGGTGGTCTGACCTTTTCACAATTCGACAGGTCTGCTCAACTCTTTGTCACTCATATCATCTTGTATTGTCAATCCTGACAATGCCAAAAACAGAGAATCATGCGAAGACATTGTGAGCCAGAACGAAGACGTAAGCCTCTCCATAAATATGCTTCGAGGACAAAGCACTTCTAAAGGGGAAGGCAATGTAACAAACATAAATATATATAAAATATATATATATATATATATATATATATAAATAATAACGAATAACTAATAATTAACAATTAATTACTAATGAAGATACACCTCATATGAAAGGTCATGTCTCTTATGAAAGGGCACCCCTGCATGGGTATATATACAGCCCTAATTTCTCATTTGTAAACATCTCATATTCTTATTCAATATATATTTTATTATCCTAAATGGATTTCTTCATATTCCAAGTATTTTGGATATTTTGTGTATGAACCGGATTGGTTTACCACACACTTTCTTAGAATTACTTATAAATGAATCAGAGGTTACTAGTAAGCCAAGTTATTCATGGATTACATAAATTAGGACAACATAAAGTATAAATATTTCAGTAACAATGCCTGTGTATCTTGTCATGTAATAATATGATGTTGACATATCACTTAAACCCAGTAATGGGATTCTTTCAGAAGATTTGTATTTCTAACCCTTTTATACATCTCAGAGAGAATCAGGTGAAGCTTTGGGTTTTCTAAAGGCAAGAAAAGTAACGGGGGATGTTGATGTTTACAAGTTCAGCTTAGTAACAACTTAACAAGTAGTTGCATTTTCTGAGACCTCAGGTTGTCTCTCAGTAAGAAGTCTTATGAATCCATTTCTCTTTCTGGTTAACCAATATACAGAAAGAAAAATAAAGCAAGCTGAAGCAGTCATTAAACTACTCCTTTATTTGAGAAACTAAGGTTCCATTGACAAGGTATCTGGAGCTTGTTTCTGGTTTTGGTTCGTTTGGGTTTGGCTACCTTTAATGGCATCCAGAGAAACCTGAATGGACCAAGTTCACATAGTTCTGAACTCCTTTTGAATTAAATCTTTTAGTTGTTAGGGTGCCTCCTTGAATCCTCTAATTTGCTGGTTCAGTTGTTGGTATCGTGGATATTTTAATTGTCTTTGCATCTATCTGATTCTACTTTTACACTGTAATTTTTTAATATCCAAAATTTCAAATTGTACTCTTTCACAATGTCTTGCAGGAATGTATGTGGCAAATCGAGCTTCAGATAAGATCACTCAACTCACAGATAATGTTTATCTCTGCCGCTCAGGCTCAGTAAGTTCCTTTCTCTGTATTGTAATTAAGATCTCTAGAAAGACCTTACGTTTTTGTAGATGTAGTTGCTAGTTAATAAAATTTAAAGGGGCTTATGGCTGATACTCATGAAGCATCATTGAAATTTCTTATTGCAATATAGATGTTAGGCATGGAAATATGTCTAACCATTATTCACACTGGATGTATCTTTCAGTTCCATTGAACTTCTTTTGTGGTCATTTGTTGGACATTAATAAAATGATCTCATCTTATCTTACTGTGGTAGGTTTACAATTCCAAGATAATCATCTTACCTGTAATCAAGACTTTGTTCATTTTTGGGCAAGAGAAAGCTATATGGAAATGATTTCAGTCGTACACCCTTTTTCTCACCACAGATTATCATTAATGATGCTATATTTCTAAGTTCTTAATTCAAGTCAAATCACTTATGACGATTCAGGTGCTTAAGCTTCCAAATACCGATTGGCAATAAAAATAGTGCCAGGCTAGGGTTTCTCTACTTGTGTCAATCTGTATAAAATTTATTATATACCAGATCAGTGAGACCTCGTGTTTCCTCTCGATGAACCCCCTTTGACGTGTTGACCAGCCTCCTTGAGACATCTAAGGTATTACCGCTCCAGGCCCCAGGTCAGGCACCACCAGAACAACAGGCTACAGATGGTTCAGCTCTAGGAGGTTTCAGAGTTGGACTCTCTTTGCACAAAGTACTACTCTACAGGTTTGGTCAAGCAACAAGTCTTTCATTCAGTGATTCTTCTCATTCTAGAGCTCCACCCAGATTACACAACCAGGCCCCCTCAGTCCTGGGTACTCTCCAAATGCCATTATCAGATAGTGCATTGGTCCCTTTGCAGTGATTGATGACTTAAGGGAGGAGCCGCTTTCTCTCCTCTCTCTCAGTCTCGACCTTTAGTTGTAGCACTCCTTGACATCTGCTTTTTGTGCTTGTCATAACTTTATTTTGTTGCTTATTATGTATTTGTACTTCTTTTAGTTAGATACTTAGCTCTTTCTTTGCTCTTACACTACTTCAGAAACTAGATCAATGAGACCGTGGGTTTCCACTTGATGACCCCCCTCAGTGGGTAGACTGACTTCCTCGAGACATCTAAGGAGTTCCCACTCCAGATCCTGAGACAAACACTGCCAGAGCAGCAGACGATTCCGTTCTAGGAGGTCCCATGGTTGGACTCTCTCTCTGCATAGAGTAGGTTTGGTCAAGCAGGCAATATTCCACTCAAAGATTCTGCCTCCCCCCCCTCCTGTCATTGGATGATATTAGGAGTGATGGACCTCCTTGCCCTAGGGATCCACCCAGGATTACACAGCAAGGCTCCCTTGGCCCCACGTACTCTCTACATGCCATTATCAGATAGTGCGTTGACGCCTTCGCAGTGACCGATGACTTGTGGGATGAGCCTCCTCTCTTCTCTCTCCCGGTCTCGGTCTCCAGTTCCAGCACGCCTTGACATCCTCTTTTTGTACTTTTCATTGCTTTATCTTGCTGCTTATCATGTATTTTTTTAGTTTTAGCTATAGTCTTAACTCTTTCTCTGCTCTTGTTTGAGTATCAATCAGAGCTGTTTTTGCACTCCCACTATGTATTTATACTGGATGTACTTTGAGTCCCATTGACCTACTTATTGTGGTAATTCGTTGGACATTAATGCCATTATCTAATTTTATTATTATTATTACTATTAAGTAATTTTTAGCTCATTGCCACTGTAATATTTAGATTTCCAGTAAGGTAGATATAACTGCTAACAGGCTCCTCAGCTGTCAATTAATTTTCAATGACAATTGATGTAAGTACTCGTTCTTGAATTTCATGCAGTATCTGCTAGTCTTTACCTGAATTTCTTTAAAATCACTACTTCATTGTACAATGTTGTCTTGAAATAATGTTTTTGATCTTGTTCCACACTGGTTTGGAGAACTCGACATATTATTCTTAGTATTGAGTTTATGTTGACTTAGAGATAGATAACATAGATTCTAGTCAGTCTTACATGATTCCCTTACACCCTCTCAATCACTCAGTCTGTTATTTCATTTGCTGGTACTGGTATAGTACTGTTACTCTAAAGATCAATCTCTAATATTTTAGGACTTTTATCTTTAGTAGTACACACTACCCTTATGGTCATTGATGCCTATAGCTCAAGTTTGACATATAGGATCATGATGAACACAATATGCATTGTGTTTCACATACTGCCATTCTGTAAGCCTATCTAAGCAATATTGGCAAATGAATTTGATTTTGAGTAGAATGATGTATGCATCTAAATGTCAACCCATGGATGACTCTTCATGAGCATGGATGAGAAATTACCACACATATTACATTAAGGTGTAAGTTGTTACACGTGATTTTTATGGCTTATGCAGCAATCCATAGTGGAGAATGGATCAAGCAAAAATGCCATTTTGAAGTTAAAAGTGATTGCCATAGGCTTTCAATCCTTAAGACAAACGTAGTTAGGGATTTTCAAAAACCAAAGTTTGTTAAGTCTCTACATAGAAGTCTAAAGGGTGGGCCATAAAAGAGTAAGTCTTGGAAGAAGAAGTGTTCAACAAGTTAGCGGATGCTCCCAACTCTACCCAATTCAACAAGTTAGCGGATGCTCCCAACTCTACTCAATTCACCATTGCTTGGGGGTGTGACAAACCACATTGGAAGAAAATGCTCTTAAACTTATTGTTAAAATTTTATCTATTACAAATTTTTCTCCACCAGAGAGATAAAGCCTATTTATGGTGAGAAATCAGAATAGTTTTTATTATGATTGTGTCTTTTGTAAATTAACTTAGAAGTAGTATATCTTGAAGCTCAAATGCATTCGTGTTTGGTTGGATAAGAGGAGACTGCTATAGTTTGTTTGTGTGAGGATGGCTGTTTATAAACTAGTCACCTTTTCATTTTAGAAGCTCTTTGTTTGATTCTTGGGATCACTTTTGAAAATTATAGAATTAATAGCCTTGGGCTTGTTAAATGCTAAAATCATTGTCTTGAAATATATAGAAGGTTATCCAAACAATTTTTTGAAAGGTTTCTTTGGATACTCCTATTAATTAAGATTTCTATGATTCTTATTCTATAATGGCCCTGAAAGTCCAATTAGCTCATAGAAAGAAAGAAGTAAGAAAGGATCTTCATTTATGACTACTTATGCCCAAAGATGGTTAATGGGACTAAGTTTACATCTTGCATCATTGCCCTAGTAAGTGCAAAAATTAATTCCATAGAGACATACCTATTACATTGATTGTCATAATAGGGGGTCATGGCTTAAGTCTCTTGAAGGTCTATATCATCAAGAGCCCTCCTTAGTCATATCACTTCACATTTTTACCAATCATTGCTTTATACTATGCCTTCGTGGAGGTGGATGCAACAATCACTGCTTCTTACTACATGCGTTACTCTTGGTTTGTTGCTAAATGAGTTGCTTGTGGTGAAATTTCTCCTGTCCACGCGACTTCACCAATTAGAATCTATGTACCAAACCATTTTAAGTTACCACCTTACATGCACATCTCCTAGTCTAAAATGCATTGTACATTTCACATGCCTTAGGATTCTCTTTGGTGCTTTCCAATGAAGAACTTTGGGATTTGTTGTGAGCCATGAGATGATCCCAACTACATATTTGAATTTGGTTTAGTAGGAGTAAGGAGATCGATTTCACTACATTGCCTATTTAAAATTGCATCCACTATGTTTGAATCTTTACAAGTTGATAACTTTTCTCCCATCTCAATAGGAGCTTCTACTAACTTATAATCTGGCATATTGATTCTTTTCATTTTGTGTTTTCTTGGTTTGGGACATGAAGATGTTGCCATCCTTCTACCGTACTTCCTTTCCTAAACAATAATGAAGTAGGCCTAAATATGTCATTTCGGAGGGTTTTTTTCAGCTTACCTTTTATCTCTTCAATCAATCTTTGTGATGTTATTTGTAATGATTAAATCATCCACATACAACATCTATCTTCACCTTTAATTTGTAGGTAGAAATTAGGATTTGATTCACATCTTCTAAACCCATTTCCCTAAAGTGCTCATTAATCCTCTCATACTAGGCTTTGGGAGCCTATTTTATAGCGATAAGTGGAAATCGAACAGAAAGAAAACCAAGATAACTCTAGAGAGTTTTGCATTGATTAAACGAGGAGTGAAAGCCTCCTTATAAAGGGTTACGAGTTAGTTGAGTCAATCCATTTTATGAATGTAGGATACACCAAGATACACACAAAAGTGAAATAATCATAAAAACTTGGACTAAAAATGTTTTAAAACTTGAACTCGACCTTGGAATCGGTTGAGGGTCAACTTGGACTCGGACTTAGACTTGGGTTGACTCGGACCAATCTGATTTCAATGACTCAGTTTTACTAAAAAATACAAAAAAATATTTAAATTTTAATGAAAAAATATATTTAAAAGATTCCAAACCATTAGAGACAAAATATGCAAACTCTACTCATGTATATACCATGTAAGGGTGAATATATCAAAACGGATCGAGTGCAATACATATCAATAACAAAATACATAATCAATGAGGCTCTAAATGGCCTCTAGAGTCTATAAAACATGGTACACGCTATTGGTCTATTACATAATACATAGTACATATCATTGATCAACATGATCAATCATCAAACTCATCACCATTGCTAGAAATGGGATCCTCCATAGCAGTTACAAAATCATCCTCTGGTTTAGAGTCTTCGGACTCCTCAGACTCCTTAGGGACATTTTCAACTACAGTAGTTGTAGTAGTACTAGCGGAAGCACGAGATGGCCGAGTTGCACGACTAGTGCTTGCATGTGCCATGCCTGGTGCTACATTGTCACTTACTCTGACTCCTACTCGTGGATCCAGATCCAAACTGATCCCCCCAACTCCAAGTCATCAATATCAAAATCGGGATCAAACTTTGCTGGGTGAGACTCCACCCATTTTGAGGTTGGATCTGTATCAGGCCTTCTGTTTAGCAACTGGTTGTGCCTTAGTCAAAGGTTGTATTGCACGAAGATGAGATCATTTAACTGTTTTTGTTCCAAATTGTTTCTCTTTTTCGTGTGAATCTGCTCAAAGACAGGCCAATTGCGCTCACACCCAAAAACACTCCAAGTTTGGCTTAGGACCCGAATTGCAAACTTTTGCAATCGAGGACACTGGCTACCAAATGACTCCCACCAATGTGCCACAAAGACAAAGTTACTTCATAAATGATTAGATTGTGACTTTGGCTAAAAAATAAAGTATTTAAAGTTTAAACAACTAATTTTAAAAAAACTTTGGAATTGCTTACCTGGTTGGTCCACATCTCTTGCAATCTTTGCCAGGTTTTTGCCAAAGGTACCCATGGCTTTGATGAAAGAACTGATCTGTTGATGCACTTTCAGTTGCTCTGCCTCATTAGGGACCATGCACTCTAAGCACTTGTATAATCCATCTTTGACCTCCCTAGTTTGATCTTCTTCTAACTGAGCTCTGTAATGATACCTTGAGTTCAAGAAATACCCAGTTGCATGTATAGGGCGATGAAGTTGATTGTTTCATCTATTATCAATGATCTCTTAGATAGGCCTGTTATCACACAATCTGTACTTGCCCAAAGCCTAAAAGCAAGTAGCCCTAGATTGGCGTAACACGGAGGTAGCCCTGTCATTGTCACCCCAACATGGTACTTCTTTACTTCAAGGTTATGAATGATGAGCCAATTATATTGCTGCTATATGTGGATGACTTATTATTAACAGGAGAAGAAAAGCTCATCACAGATTGTAAGAAGAAGTTCATTGTAGAATTTGAGATGTAAGACCTAGGCCTGATGCATTATTTCTTAGGTGTTGAAGTTTGGCAGAGCCCAGAGGAGATCTTCCTTAACCAAGGGAAGTATGCAGTTGAAATACTGAAGAGGTTTGATATGTTGGAATGTAAAGCCATGAACATACCCATGGAAACAAAGTTGAAGCTCCTGGTTGGTACTTCGTCAGAGTTGGTTGATTCTACTCTATATAGACAGATCATTGGTTCGTTGATGTATCTGACGAATACCATACCTGATATATGCTTTACTGTGAACACCTTGAGTCAGTATCTGGTAGAACCTAGATGTGTTCACCTTGTAGCTGCAAAGCATGTGATGAGATACCTCAAGGGTACATTGGACTTTGGTCTCTGTTATACTGGAGATCATGACTTCAGACTGGTTGGTTATATTGATTTAGATTGGGCTAGAAGTTTTTCTCATAGAAAGAGCACTTCAGGATGTTGTTTCAGTGTGGAGTCATCCATGACTTCATGGTAGAGCAGGAAGCAATCCAGTATTGCTCTTAGCACGACAGAAGCGGAATACATTGGCATGTTTCGCCAGTTGTGAAGCCATATGGCTTCACAAGTTGTTGACAGGTCTATTTGATCTGGAGATGGAAGCCACCGTGATTCTATGTGATAACTAGAGTTGCATAAAGATGACAGAGAACCCCGTGTTCCTGAAGATTTTCAGGTCCTATCAAGCTTGCCAACTAGGTCTGTCTTTGACCACAGTTTGGCTCTAAGTTTCAACTGTTATGAAAAGTCTTTGCTGCTGTTTTAGGACAGCCAACAGTCCAAGAACTTCTTGCTGATTTGTTATGGTTGTATTTGCAATTTTAGGTGCTCTAGCATGTAGTTTTAGTAACCAGAAGTTAGCACATGCATACTAAAATAAATACAACACACCTAAAGATCTTTACAACTGAAAATAAGCAGATCTAAAAGACTAACACATGCATTTTTGTACATAGGTATTTTTAGTCAACATGACCCTAGATAAACCCCCTCGGGGAAAACCAGTTTGGAATATATGTCTATATATGAGGAAAGCAGAAGGTGGAATACAACAACTACAAAATATAGAGGAACTTGATACAATAGCAGCCTAATCCAGGCTGAAACACAAGTCCAAAACATTCAGGTGCGCCCTAGGAAGGTGCGCCCCACATACAAGCTCTCTAATCCACTGAAACTGCTCTAGAAGAAAATTGTGAGCTCAAAACTGGAAACCCCTCCACAGGAATGAAGCTTTGCTGGATGGCCTCCCTCTGCAACTGATCTCACTGCAATCTGATGGCTAGAAGTCCTCCCCACAATTGATGCGCCCTCATAGACAAGTGCGCCCTCCACAGAAGTGAAACCTCCCCACTAAATAAACCATGCTAGTAGCTGGCTGCCTCCCTCCATGAAAGCAAGCGCTCGAGCTCTAGCAAACTCATGCAGCAAACCTCATCTCAATGCTCCAAGTCTTCCTCTCTAAGTGAGCAAATGAAGAATGAGCTCTCCTTGCCCCTTTGCGCCCCTC
>JASDQU010306300.1:36916-48355 GCA_032191745.1 Picea mariana | reverse complement strand
CAGAAATGAAGCAGGTTGATATTTATGTAAGAAGAAAATTAGACCTTTTTGATAATAAAACTATTGAGTAGCAAGTTCTCGAATCAAACCCACTTCTAGAGGCGTTCTGCAATAGAAAGATAGTTCAGATTGATAGCTGAAGTCACTCGGGAAAATTTGCAGATATCTTCCAAGAGCTACATCGTGGACTGCTGCCAGATAGATGATAGATATACCAGCTGAAGAGGTGACATGGGAATGACCTAATATCCTACAACACCCCACTACAATTGGTTTGGGGGCAAAGCAATTCAAGGTGGGGTGACTGTTACAATACTTATGGATAATCAACTTCAACAAGTGTTATTGGTATTCAAAGACAAAAATCAGTCAATCATTCAGTCTAATTATTGTAGTTAATGAAAAGCTCAGTTAGGTAGCCTAACTAGGTCAATTAGCTTAATTATGTTGGTCAATATAATTAAAGAAAAAAACGGGGTTAACAAAAAGGCTCATTCAGTTCGTCAGTGAGACTAACTGTGTTAATTAGTTTAATTTTGTCTGTCAGTCTAATTAACAAAAAAAGTGGGAGTTTTTGTTATAAARAGGTTTTTAGGCGTTATAATGGAGGTCTTTGTGATGAGTGTTTTATTGCAAGTGGTCTGGAAGAGACTTTTGGGGCCAAGGGCAACACCCATACTGTCTTGGATTTGGCCTGACTTGGCATCCACACCTTCGTAGTTTWGTTTCAGACTGTCTGTGCTGAGGGTTTGTGAGCATTCAAGTGTTGTTACTAGCCACTACTGTGGTTTTTCTCCTGCTGTTGGTGATGTAGACCTGCTATCATATCTACTGCTGGTAACTTGCTGGAATTTTCTATTGTTAGTACAGAATCTATTGTTGTTGGTACAATTATTACTGTTGTTTTGTTTCTGTTGTTGCTGCTATTAGCATTTTCTTTAGTAGCCATTTCTCTAAAGAAGGTCTTAGTATGCTGGTCCTCAGTTCCGAACAAATGCAGCCGAACTTGGATTTGAGCTCCTTGGGCCTGACAGACCTTGTCCAGTTTCAAAAAATCTGAGCTCGACAACTCTCCCTTGAATGGCTTCATCATAAGACATAAATTGAAGGAGAGACATTTCTTCAAATTTCCCTTGGTAGCGTTATGGTGCGAACACTGGAGGGTCGCAAGGCCAAAACCAGTACCACAAATGTACGCAGTGACTTAGCCAATAGCATGATTACACCATTTAATCCCTTTGTTTCTCCCATGTATTGCAATAGGGTCCAAATCTATTTGATGACTTGGACATAAGTCGAGTGTTGAAGATGGGAAATATTAAGCAAATATCTTGATTTTGGTAGTCTCATCTCAGCAGCACCCCAGGAGATGGAGAACATGATGGGTTGATGATCAGAGAGGGTGGGCTCCCCGAGTACTTGCATTGATTTGTCCCCTCCATAATGGAAGGAGGAGCTTTGCTCCAACACGATAGCTTTGTCTAGCCCTTTTATTATTCTTTCCGAGCTCGCTCTAAGGTCAGACCAACTATAACAGAGTTCAGATGATTCATCCCTTCGAAATTTATTGGCATAGTATAGGTTCATTGGCCTTGAGATCATTTCAGGCCATTCTTTCCTATGGCGGTGTTCGAAAGAGTTTTAACCCCACTTTATCCTCATTTGATTCAACATTGTTATACTAATAAGCCAATCTGTTTTTAGGAGGCACATGACCAACCAATCTTAAAAGGCTGTTCTCACATTTTCATCATTGAGAGAATAGATATTAGCTAAAACAAAAACCTGTCTGTCAAGGTTGAGCAAAATCCATGCCACGTGGTGCGAGGGGTCAACCCCATGGTCAATTATATGCACCACAGGCTTGGGCGAGATAAGAATAGGCACATGGCCTTTGCCTTTTGCATGGTTAGATTGAAACTCAATAACACTAGGTGAAATATAATGTAGGGGCCGTGCTTGAAAAAAAACCAACAACTTTAACTCCCGTGAACACTTGATATCCAAATTAAAAACCACCGAATTCCCTCTTCAAACCTTGGTCTTCTTGATAGGTTCTCTAACATTGCAAACATTCCATGATACACACTTCATCTCTTCACCATCAATACTTGATAAGGCTTGGTATGGGTTCRAAGATRTAGTCTTCTTTTGATTCAAAGTAGGTGTWACCCTGGCATTTAGAGTATTCTTCTTAGGTTTTCKTTACATATCCTCGGCTTCACTATTGCCGTGATGGTTCAACATTGGTGGTGGAGATCGAGCACTTCAGCTGCCCCCCCTCCATAGGAGTCGTCGACCTGAGAGGAGCTAATGAGTTTCTTCCCACGGTTAAGTCCATAGGTTTATATGGAGCTGCACCATAATTGCCGTGGTTTTAGGCAGAGAATCCTTTGGTGTTGTGGGAGCCTTGTTGCCCCTTTTGACCATTGGAATCTAGCCATTGCCCTGTATGGAGGCCCAAACCTTTTGAGCTTGATTTTTGGGAGTAGTAGCTGGAGATGTGCTAGGGGAATTGATGTTAGCCATCAAGGGACAATCGCTAATCCTATGGTCTAGACTTTGACACCTAAAACATGTATTAGGTAAGTCAATATTCCTAATAGAGTGCCTTACAACCTTAGTCTGAGATAGATATAGATGCATTCTTTAAGGTCCTTTGAAATATCGACTCAGAAATACGTTGTGGCTCATGACAAATGTGAAAGGAAAAATACAGTCTAGGATCATGGATGTCCTAGAATTGCAAAGGAGGGCCAAGGAATTTAAGCTAACACAATTGAGCGACTTCATCCGTAGAATTTTTTTTATACCACTTGTATAACGCAACCAAGGTATTGCGACCAATACAAGAGCTGTAGACCACAACCTTAACATGGCGATCTTCCTTAAATGTGAACTGAAAAAATCCTTTTGTCAGGTTACCTATGGTTGTACAAATCCAACCATAAGGGTCCTAGGCCTCCTTGACTGAGGTTTTTATGATAGACTCTGGCACAATCCTACCCCCAAAATACCCTAGGAGGGGTTGCTGTCTGAGGCCATTACAGATAGTGCAATATTCATTGATAGGAATATCAACAAAAAATTTGTTTGAGGATTACTGTACCTTGTGGTAACTTTGGGAACAAATTTTGATGGGGCCTTCATTGGTACCATTGTTGTCACTTGTTCCTTGTACATTGGCTCCTTGCAACTCACCTACATAAGCAAGTACGGAGGATTGGGGGGCCATATGGCCCCCTATTGCCTTATGATGACCAAGTTAGGCCACATAGGCTAGCACATGATAGTAGAAGCTTTAAGTGCAAGTTGTTGGTGCAGTAAGATGGTTAGTAATTGCGGGCAGCACACCTCACATCCACAGTAACTACATGCATGCTCTCCTATGGCTAACCCAAGACAAATTAGTATGTTAATTGATCTAGTAATCAAGGGAAATAATTCTCTTTTCTTGTCTATTTTTCATGATTTTGACATTTATTTGTGAAAGGATGTATCTAAAGTTGGCCAGTATAAGCAACATATACAGTATTTGTTACTACAGTTGACAATCAAAGCAATCATCTTGAACTGTCATGTTCTACCTTCTGACATGGATTAGAAGTTCTCTTGTATGTCTCCAACGCTTGTTTGGTACAGTATCTATTGAATTTTAATTTTGATATTTTTGCTTAATTTTTCAAATTTAAAATTGCATATTAGTTTGCAACAAAAAGGGGTATATAGAGGTTCTCCAGTTCATAGTGTGCATGAAAATGAAAATATTTTTCTCAAGCAAATATTTGGATGTTCATCCTTGTGATTTTTGTTATAGAATTTAAGAGGTGACATCTGAGAGTTTGTTGTTGATACTTGTTAATCCTAAGATGTTTTGTGAGTTGAATGAAAGTGTCTATTGGCTTATAAATAATTACTTTTTGGAGTTCTTTTAGTAGCCATCTGATTATATCTTTGTATGCTTCTTGACTCTTCTCGTGACAGGCTGCAGATTCACAAGTTGTGTCTGATTATGTGCGCTATTTCCTTCATCAACACATGTAAGTCTTATTTTATGTGTTCATTTGGTAGGGAGATGGTTATTTTCAATTATTATTCGTATTATTGAAATAAGAAGTCTAGGCCAGTAAACCTTTTCCTGCTGGGAAAAAATTCATAATTTTCATTCATATGAGAAGGAAAGTTATATTCTTCAGGTGCCATCTCGCACATACAGAAACAGGGAATAGGATAAGGCTTTTAAAAGCTTTCTTTTCTATTCTTTGCCATAAAACTTCCAGAAATGTTCGGCCATATGGCCTCAGTCTAGCTTATACATGACCAAAAAAAGAACTCCAAAAGGACAATAAACTGGCATCTTGCCTACATTGTTCCTACCTTTGTCAAAATGACAAAACTAAACTTAAACATAAACTTGAAGCCCGACAAGGCTTTTTGACAGCAAATTTGAGACTGGGATTAAAAAAATAGACTAGTTTCAAGCACAATATCTTCAGTTGTTTTCTCCAGTTTCACTCTCCCTGACTCAACCTGTTGACCTTACTTGGAGAGTCCATCTTCTAGAGTATTGAGTTCTCTATTCATGCGAAAGAAAGAAATATATTCTAAAAGGAAGGCTTCTTCTTTTAGTTGACCTGCCAGAGGAGTTAACGATACATTTTGAATGTGAAGATTTCCAGACGCCCCCTACATGAACATAAGTATAGTTATGTTGTGAGCATAACTATAGTTAAGTATAGTTATGTTCATGTTTTCGGTTCATGAACATAAGCATAGTTATGTTGTGAGCATAACATATTGTTTACATGAACATAACTATACTTTTAGCTGAGACCGAAACCCTGATCTATTTTTCAGATTACTCTTAGTCTAAGTCATGCATGTATGAAATACACTTTTTAGACTCAACTGCTAAAAATAAGTCTTTCACTTTTTAACTAAAGTGAATTAAAAAATAGAATTTACTTTGCGAAAATAGAAATACTTTTCGAAAATATCTCGAACTACTTATCACACGTTCACGTTGAACCTGTGCGGAAGTTCCTGTCAGAGCTATAATTCTCAGCACACAGTAACCCCACTCCAAGCTTCTTGAACCCCAGTCAATTGAGCTGTATCTTTCCACACTTGCTGAGAGAAAAGACAGTTGGTAAACAAATGAGATACTGTTTCTTCTGCTCCCTTGCATAGATAGCAGATGCCAGGTCCTTGGTTTCCTTTTTTCTGCCACAACTTCCAGGTAAAGACTCTATTTCTGAGGGCCAGTCACATAAATTTTTTTGGGGCCTTCAGTTTCCATAGCCTAGTCCACCACTAAACTTCCTCTTGACCCTCTACTTCCATCAATCATTTGTACCCTAAACAAGCTGTATATACTCCTGTGGATCCATTCTTTCCTCGTACCAAAGAATCTGGCTCTTCCTTTTAACCTTATGTGCTTCCTCCTTAGTTCTGTCAAGAATCTGTTCCATTCTTCCTCCCATTCTAGTTCCAGGCCAAGTGCTTGAACATAATTTATTGGCAATATTTTTGGACAATACACTATTTAGGTTGGGAAGAGGTTGATTTTGGTGAATGATATGCACATTCCTCGTTGTCCATATTTATTTGCTTTCTTTAGAACTACAATATGAGATTTGCTTATTGAGCCTGATCTCAAACATGAGAAATTATGTGCAGCTTAGTGCCTATTTTCTCCAATTCTAGATACCTCCACTTATAGGACATGCTTTGTTTAGATTTGAAAGTTAATCATCCTCTATAATTCAAGTCTTTGCAAGAGGGTTTGCTCTGATTTATACATGCACTTCCAACATGTTCAATTGCAATATTGCACTAGTAAACCTGTACTCTCACAAATAAAATGGATGATACGATAATGGTGATATCCGTAGAATATTGCACCAATGAAGCTTTAATTTTATCAATAAAAGGAATGATATAATAATAGCATGTTTTCTAGGGTGCATGTGATGGTTCAAGTTCATCATTTTCCAAGGTCAAGTTAGCAAGTTTTATGGTGACCAAATATGCTTGTTAAAAAATTTAGACTAAATAAACAAGGTGTAACATAATCATGATAAGCAAAAACTTATGTTGTTAAAAGTCCAACCTAACATGAACTTTGGTAAAGTCTTAAAAATTCAGGTATGTCAAGTTACTTCAGTGCTGTAGCCCTTCAACCTTCTTAGATCGTTTTCTTTGCCAGTTAATTCTATTTTCGTTTTGATGTCTCTTGTATCTGTTTATGCACACTAAGTTGCTATGATTTTTATAATGAGTGCTATCCTTTAGTGACTTCACACTGCACAGTCATTGATGATGGTGAGTTTCATCTCCACTTGTATTAGTTATGCAAAGCATGAGTGTCCCCAATAAAATATGGGGTTGCAAAGATAGGCTATAGCCCTAAATGCTCTAAGACCCATAGCCCACAGATTTTGCAAACAATGTGTGTTGTGTATGCCACCTTTAATGGTGATTTAACATTGTACATCCCTCATTAATCACAGCAAGCTGATGGAATGGACATTCCATTTGCCACATTACTCACCAGATCATAAAAAATAAGACATTGATCCTCACACTGAAATGTTAGTCAACATGGACATGCCACTTCATGTAAAACATCGAACATGTCATATAGAAAAAATATAGTTATGTTCATATTGCTTTGTCATAGGACACGATAGATGCTGCTTCACTTGGCACAACATACATGAAATGAAATCTAGATAAAATATCAAAAGAATCCTCAAAGGTATCATAGCTTTTGAGCATAGAGTAAGATGTTACCTTTAAAGCTCAACTCTTCTTGATTTATTGTCTTTCTTTACTTGTATTTTTTTTCCTCAAATTTGGCTTTTGTTGCCTGTTATCACAGGATTTGTACGTGTGCAAAGCCTTTCACAAGACACCAAAATTGTGTAACAATTGAAAATATTTGTCGCTGTCATGTATGTTAATTTATCTTAACCTAGCACCCGACCATTAATTCCGAGCAAAACACATTTATTGAATAATAATATAGCTAGTTTATTAACGATAAATTCAGCAAAAACATTAAATGAAAACCATACACATTTGCACACGTGATCTCGGGTAAATACCCCTAGAAAAACCCTTGCGGGAAAACCAGATCTGTGATGATTTTATTGCTATAAAATCAGGGCTCCCGTCTTGGGATAATGGCCCTTTAGAAGAAATACAAATCAACAAATAACCAAGCCCTACAAACCTTAAGATCAGTCCTTCAATCTTTCTGATTGGCTGTTATATGACTTGATGTCCCTTTGCACCCTTTCCTTGACCCTACCCTTGCACACCTGAATGTTTACTCACTCTTTATGTACCATCACTATATCTCCTCCTCTCACTTTGGCAGCCTTTTATAATCTTGAGATTTGACCAGATCAATCACTAACCAAAACCCTAGATCTCCAAAGTGATCAAAGATTGAGATCTAATCTCACCTTCACTTTTAGATCCAATGGCTAGGACTTAATTTAAGTCACTTAAATTACTAATGCCAAAAACTTAGGCATTTAACTTAATWAATCTCCATTAATTCTAAAAGGTCATTCACTTTAATTATTTACTTAACTAAGGTGAATTCCCTAAGTCCCGAGAGGCATTGGACGACTTCCACGTGCTAGACACAAGCCAATGTGGAAGTACCTGTCCGATGCTACAAACATCAACACTCCCTCTTAGTGAGGAAGGTACTTCCATCACCCAGTGGTGGCTCTGTCTTTGCTACCAAATCCATTACCATGGCTGCTCTCCAATCCACCTGATTGGCTGCTCCCTTTGACACGAAAGCTATCCCTGCCATCTGTTGAAATATTGTAACTGCAAAGAGTATTCTATTTATTATTGAGTCATTATTAATTAGATCAATCCCCTTTTGTGGATTGATCATGTCAGGCATTGTAATTGACCAAATCCCCTTTTGTGGATTGGTCAAACCCTAACTATATTATGCTAATCAAGAAGTCGCCCCCAGGCCTAATTAAAGTGGTTTTAACCACTAAGAAGACAAGTCGACCTTGCCTAGTGAAGAGACACCTTTCCAACACCTGTCGTCCAGTATAAATAAAAGAAGCCAACGCCTCATTATCACACTCACTAATTCAATCATCAAGTGCGCAAGTTTGGAGAGCTGTGGTTGGGAGAAGAAGGAAGAGAGAGGCGCATTGCTCAGTGTTGGATATTCTCTAGTGTTTTGGTTTATTGTCTTGGCATTGTATTGGCTATCTATATTAAGGAAGTCTTGCTGGGTTTTCTCCCCCTTGAGGGTTTCCCAGGATAAATGCTATGTATCTTGTGATCGTGTTTCTCTTAGTGATCCTACCTATGCTAATGTTATCTAGTAAATTGAAAAGAGACCTAATAATAGCTCAAAACTTAACATGGTATCAGAGCCATAAGCTGAAGAGAGCACCTTTCACTGGATAAGCAAAAATGTCACTGTTGCCATACAAGAAAATTAGGGTTTTTTATTGGAAAGGAATTTTTGCCTAAAAACCATCTAGAAAAGTGCTCCCTACCCTAGTGAATCTTTTGGTAGCTTAAGCACATCTTTTCAGTGGACAAAACCTTTGGAAAGTCAAACCCTAGTTTTGACTGGTACCAAAAAACCAGAAGTACCAGAAAACAAAAAAAACCAGGAAACCAGAACCAGTACTAGAAGTTCCAGTCCAAATTTCCGCAGGTCAAGTTTCGAGGGGCAAAACTTGAAATTTTTGAAATCTAACAACTCCAACAAACTCGCCTCAGCCCAGCGCATCTAGTCCATGGATTAGAATTTCAAAATTTGAAGTTTGGAAAATTGGGGTTTCCTCATAAAACCCTAAGTTGCAATTGCAGTTTCAGAATCAATTGCAGTATTAGTTGCATTATCAGTTGCAGTACTAGTTGCAGTCACCCTTAAAATTTTTAAAGGGTTGGTAATTATTACTGTTGCTACCGGATAGTACCACTACCTGCAAATACTATCTGAGGTATGTACTTACATATGTTTAAACTGTTAAGCTTTAAAGGGTATTTGCAGGAGAAGGGATCTCTTGCCATAGATCCAGAAGGATCTCAGATCCAACATATTTAGAGGAATAATGCACCTTAAGTTTGATTATTGTGATTTACATCTATTTGTTATAACATTATTTTGACCTCGTGAACATCTAGGTTATATGTTGAAATCA
This sequence comes from Picea mariana, assembly GCA_032191745.1. Classification (NCBI taxonomy): domain Eukaryota; kingdom Viridiplantae; phylum Streptophyta; class Pinopsida; order Pinales; family Pinaceae; genus Picea; species Picea mariana. The sequence goes on along the minus strand of JASDQU010306300.1, from coordinate 39,152 downwards.
TACTAACCATTGGTCAAATTTATCAAGGGTGATTAAAGTTGAGTTTATAGAGTTTATTCTCTAGCTTAGATTTCTGTCAAGATAATATATTGTCTTAGTACAAAAGACAGGTTGAAGAAAGCAGTTGTCATCTTGAGTGAAGGAGACTTGAAAGAAAAACAACACACTCATTCTTGAGGACAAAACTTCAGGTTCTAGGTTTGATTGATTAAGTTGATAAGATTCAAACTTGCACATGTCAAGTTTGACAACCACCTCATAGTTGAGCTAGCAATCCCTAAAAGTTTTATACTTGGTAGCATGTGAGCATTATTGAGATGAAAGTTTATTGTAATAACTTACCATATATAACTAACATCTCCTCTAGGAGAAACCTCTTGTTTTGGTCTCAGATCACCATGGAGGAATAATTGAAGAGTGTTGCTCTCATCTCGTATTGTATTTCTTACTTTTGACCCTTGTTCCAAGCAGATCACAAGTGATAGCTCTAAAGGAGCTACCGTGATGATTGTTCTCACTGTTGTTTTATTATTATAAAGAGTATTATTCTTGTCTGTTGTTGATCTTGTTTCGGGCAGGTCACATGTGATAACCCTGATGAAGCTATAGTGAAGGTTGCAGAAGGCAACAAATTAGATGAGACATGAAACAAACTATGTACATAACCACATACATTCATGTACCAGAGAAGATGAAGAGGAAGCTATCTTTTGAGATCCAAAGTATCTCATATGGAGATTGATTGTAAGGAGCAGAAGGCTCCAAAGATGACCAAACATTACAACAAAACTCACAAAAGACTTGGTCAAAGGTTAATGAAGCCACCTTGATGGGAAATAGAACTCGTTTGAAGTCTGACTCAACCTTTCATATTTAGACTTGGTATTCAACACCAAGTATACACTGTAAGAGATGATGAAGTCCTTGTAGACTCAGAAGAAATCAAGAGTAAGCTTGATCTCAGAAAGGATCAGATGGAGAGACATCTTCCAGGACTGGGAGACAGATGCCATGAGTTGAGAAGACTAGCTTCAAAAACTTCTAGGAGATATGAAATCTCTAGGGAAGATTCCCATGTTTCAGTGATAGAGAAGGAAGCCAGTTAGAAAGACTAGGATATGGATTTTTTCGTGAGATTAGAAGAGAAGTCAGTATTGGCTTCCAAGATTGATCTAACAGATCAAGCATGTTGTAGATATATAAAGCTTGATGTGTGCACTGTGTCCAGAGGATTCTCCCAGCCAGAGGGAGAAGACTATGACGAGACACTTACTCGAGTAATTGAAGAAATAGTTTTAGTAGTCACGAAGACAACCATAACAACCATGATTCATATATAGTATGAGATACAGGGGGAGCAATCCCCATATTTAAAATTGAGTGGTAGTTGGTGCAGTACATTAGTTGGGTCATGGAGACATGACTACAATAAAAGATAGAGTTACCTCCATGAAAGAAGAAGAGCTACCTTCAGTATCAGTTATTGAGCTCTAAACTCTTGAAAACTCCCAAAGACCTCATCCTTTGTCTTTAGAAAGTAAATTCAGGTCTTCCTAGAGTAGTCATCAATAAACAGGACAAAGTATCTGTAGCCACCCACTGACTCCACACTCATTGGCCCACATACGTCAGAGTGTATCAGATCCAATACTCTCTTGGACCTATGCTCGATAGATGGAAAGGGTTTCCGGGCATACTTGCCCAACGCACAACCCTTACAAGGGTCATGCCTCTTAGCTGTAATCTTAGGCAATCCAATGACTGCCTCCCTCAAATGCCCCAAAGCACCAAAATGAATGTGTTCCATCCTCCTATGCCACAACTCACCTATGCCACACTCATTGGCCCACATACGCTAGAGTGTATCAGATCCAATACTCCCTTGGACCTGTGCTTGATAGATGGAAAGGGTTTCCGGGCATACTTGCCCAACGCACAACCCTTACAAGGGTCATGCCTCTTAGCTGTAATCTTAGGCAATCCAATGACTGCCTCCCTCAAATGCCCCAAAGCACCAAAATGAATGTGTTCCATCCTCCTATGCCACAACTCACCTATATCTGTGGTGAAACTCGCTAATGCTCTCCCTGGTTGAACCTGTAACCTGTAGACCTTCTCCTCTCAAACCCCAATCATCTTGTCCATCTTCTCACCTGACCCACCCGGTCTGATGAACACCTTTACTTTACGCAAAGTGACCTCATATCCCTTATCCTCAAGAGTAGAGATTGAGATG
>JASDQU010306299.1:110169-125075 GCA_032191745.1 Picea mariana | reverse complement strand
CAGTTATTGAAGAAACTATAGACACATATAGAGTTGGTTGTGAATATTCCAAATATACATTTAAAAAAACAAATAATAATGTTTACTATTTTTAATCTATTTTTGTCTTGGCATATATCAAAATCCTAGAATACATACCTCTCTTATTTCTTCTATAACATTTTGTCGGCTTAACTGTCTCCCGAATGAGTTATATGCGACACTAGAGGATACCGATACCTACGATCTACAAATAATAAAAAATAAAAATTGATCATGTTAAGACCCTATTAGCCTGCACAAACAAAAGACGTTGTAATTTCAAGGATATGTTGACTTTGATAATTTTTTTAAAATATAAAATTATTATCATAAATTTCCAAAAAATATATTGCATAAAAAAATCGGGTTCTCTACAAGTATACAAGTTTTTGGAATGAAATTGAATCGTTAAGTTACTCAACACCTGCATGAAAAAAAACATATACTTTATATTTTGTTGGAAAAATAATATATCAGTGTTAGAAAAAATAAAATTTGACATAGTTATTCATAGTTTCTATGAATAAAAGTTGTATATTTAGAAAGATAATTCAGTTTCCTACGTTTCATCTTCTTACACGATATTCAAATTCATTGTAAAAGTACCTTGAATAATCCCTCCAAGTTAAGACATTTTTCTTTTTCCAAGTTTGCATTGCCACTATTGTGTCATGAAAGACCATCATTAGCTTGCTCTCACCCATATACATTGATCCTTATGTGGTCTACTTAAATTTCCTTCTAACAAGAATAAATCATCATCTAAAAATTATATATTAAGTATATTAACCCCCAATAAATGGATTTTAATTTTGAAATATTAACCCAATATAATTACACTGTGACTAAATCCAATATGACTAAACCCAATATGTTTAAACCTAGAAATTCCTTATCACAGAATTTCTAAACCTAGAAATTCCTTGTCACATTGTGATGAACATTTCCCAAAGTTGTAGCATGAAAAAAWTTTCTTCTTCCTTGCATTRTGACAATCMMTTACCGAYGACACAATATGTCGAACATMTCCCATCCTTACATTGTGACAATCACTTATCAATGACACAATATGTTGAAAATCTCCTGACAACTCATTGTGATGAACATTTCCCAACATCGCAATATGTCTACTATCTCCTGACATTGCATTATGACAAACATTTCCRAAMATYGCAATGTCAAAAACCTTTCCCATTATGACTAAACCTAGMAATTCCCTTACACGAAYCTAGAAATGTTACACTGATGACCAAACCTCAGTATAGGATGAACTTTTTCCTTTTYCACCTTTTATAAYRTCCTTAGTTCTCTCAATGTTCTTAAAACAAATGMAAATCATCATCTGCAAAGTATATATTAAGTATATTAACCCCCAATAAATGGATCTTAATTTTGATACATTAACCCAATATAATTACACTATGACTAAATCCAATATTACTAAACCCAATATGTGTAAACCTAGAAATTCCTTATCACAAAATTTCTAAACCTAGAAATTCCTTGTCACATTGTGATGAACATTTCCCAATGTCACGGTGTGACAAACATTCCCTTGTATTTACATTGTGACAATCACTTACCGATGACACAATATGTCGAACATCTCTCAACAACTCATTGTGATCAACATTTCCCAATATCTCAATATGTATGTTATCTCTCGACATTGCATTGTGAAAAACATTTTGAAACATCGCAATGTGAGAAACCTTTCCCATTATGACTAAACATAGAAATTCCCTTACATGAACCTACAAATGTGTCATTGATGACCAAACCTCAGTATATGAAGAAGTTTATCCTTTTTCACCTTGTCATGAACATTTCCCAATGACACAATGTGACAAACATTCCCCTGTCCTCACATTGTCCAAATCACTTAATGACATCACAATGTGTTGAATTTTTCCCGTCATTGCATTGTGTTGAACATTTCCCAACATCATATTGTGATGAACATTCCTTGACGTCACAATGTGACGAACATGTCCCAATATCGCATTGTGATGAGCATTTCCCAATGTCGCAATATGACGAACATGTCCCAATGTCACATTGTCATGAACATATCCCTACGTCGCAATCTCATGATTGTTTCCCAACGTTGCATTGTGATGAAAATTTCCCAACATCACAATGTCACAAACATTTCCAAACGTCTCAATGTCACATAAATTTCCCATAATCACATTGTGATGAACATGTCTCAACGTCACAATGTCACATAAATTTCCCATAATCACATTGTGATGAACATGTCTCAACGTCACAATGTCACAAACATTGTTCAGCATTGCATTGGAACGAACATCTCTAAATGTCAAAGTATTTATGTGATGAACATTTCCCAACATTGCAATCTGATGAATATTTCCCAACATCACATTCTAACAAACATTTTCCAACGTCGCAATGTCATGAACATTTCCCATCGTCAAATTTTGACAAACATGTCCCAATGTCGTAATGTCACAAACATTTCCCAACGTCACATTGTGATGAACATTTCTAAATGTTAGACTCTGAAAAACCCAGGTTTTAGAGAATCATAGGAAACTCAACATAGTCAACTAATGTTAAAATATGGTCACAAACATCTACAAACAACCATGGTCAAACTTAGTCAACCATGATCAATGTTTACCATGGTCATGGTCAACCATCTTACATTATCAACTAGCAATTTGGTCAACCATATATATATATATATATATATATAATTTCCCANCCAACATAGTCAACTAATGTTAAAATATGGTCACAAACATCTACAAACAACCATGGTCAAACTTAGTCAACCATGATCAATGTTTACCATGGTCATGGTCAACCATCTTACATTATCAACTAGCAATTTGGTCAACCATATATATATATATATATATATATAATTTCCCATTGTCATAAACATTTATGGTTGTCACAATGTGACGAAATATATCCAACATCACACTGTGATGAACATTTCCAATATCAATTTATAAAATTATATATATATCGTACATCACACATAGTTAAGGGCATGGTCATTTGTGGTGATCCATAGCCATAGCCATGGTCATGGTCATTGTTAGGGTCCTAACCCACACATAGGTAGAACAATATATTCGGATGTAATAAAGGTCAATATTAATAAGGCCTTGCAATAAAATAGAATAAGTCGAATGTAAGAAGACCTAATAGAATCCTCCGCTTCTAGAAGGATCTTCCTCTAGATGCTTCTTTTGATAGACATATTTAGTATAAATAGGAGTCGAGGTATCAGAACCCTAGCTTGGATATTATTGTAATAGAGCTTTTCTCGACTGGAGGTTGCCCCCTCAAAGAGGCCCGTGAACATTGCTCTCAGAATCAAAGTGTTATTTATGTTGTTATTCTTATATCATTTCAGTGTTATTGTGGTGATTATTCTGGTTATATTGTTGTTATTCTGCCATTTCTAGCATTTCATTTTTGTTCTTCATACTTCTTATATATGGTATATTACAAGTGGTATCAGAGAAATTTCCTTGGCAAAAATTGTGGGTAAATATTTTTCAGGGTAGAGACGTATTCTGGCGTCTTTAAGCCACAGAGATTTGTCGTTACACGCATAAACCTATGATTGAGGGATTCATACATGCAGGAAATACAAGTGGTTCTTAAGCGCACATTTGTTGGCCAGCCTTGTAACCCCTGTTGGAACCCCTTCGAGTGGTATCACATCAGACAACACCTATGTACAGATCAGCCTAGATTTCCTAAAGCCCTCTTTATATAAACCAATCGGCCACATGACTACTATAGTGCCATCGAGAACAACACTCAGGAAGATACTCTCTAGTACCTGGGTAGTCGGGTAGTATGGATAAGGGTATAGTCTATCCTCATTAGTTAGTGCCCTAAGCTATTGGGTCGAGTACTATTGTTGGACCCCACACGTATATCAGATAGCTATAGCACAGGGAAAACCCTTTTCTATAGAACCCTTGAATACCTAACCCTTGGGGACCGAAACATAAACAAATTAAAACAGACAAGATCTATTGTTGCGCAACTGTGTTCAGGTTGCCAAGTAAATACACATTTCACATTTCTTTCTAGTTAAACATTTGGGCATTTCCTCTCTGCAGTATTCTTCAGACCGGAGTATAACTCCGTAGGTGTTGAAAAAAGTCTGGAAATTTTTTCACCATTGTTTGAGACCTATTCCATTGAATTCATCTCTTCACCCTTATCACTTTCATCCATATAATTTTTTAGAAAATAATTTGACCCCACCCCCCACTTTTCAGTTCCCCCATCCTCATGGCCCATACCCGTAGCCAAGACTTGGAAGCTTGCTTCAACACCTTACAATCTGGTCTCATCGAGACCCAACAAGAAGTAAAACAACTCAGTGCCAATGTTTCCGCCATCAATACAACCATGTAGTCCTCAATGGAGGAAATCAAACAAGACCTCACCACCCATATTGAATCTATCTTTTCAGCATTCTGCACCAAACTACATATCCCTACAGATAACCCTTCCTCTTCCTCACCTCCACATACTGAAGGTGACCATTCCTCTCATTCCCATAACTTTCAGAACCATCACTTTCAATGTGACCTATGCCTTCCAAGGGTGGATGTGACCAAATTTGATGCTTCGGACCCCACTAGTTGGGTAACCCAAATGGAACATTATTTATCTTTATACGACATTACAGATGACTTGGCCAAACTCCAATATGGTGTTTTCCATCTAGATCAAGAACGTTGGCAATGGTGGAAATGGAGAAAAACTTCTCGTCAAGGGTATATTGCTTGGACACACTTTGTGGCAGAGCTTTATGAACACTTTGACAATGACACCAACCATTTGGGTCGTTTGACAAAGTTGAAACAATCAGGAACAACGGAAGACTTTATAGTTGCCTTTGAGTGCCTGGATTTTCAGACAAAGGGCATGTCTGATGCCTTTTTTTGAGAATGTTTTATCAGTGGCCTCATGGATGATATTCAGGCCCATGTCCTCATGGATCAGCCTCAGAGTTGGGTGGAGGCTACTAAAATAGATAAAGAGGCACAATAGATTGTATCTTCTCAAAACCAGAAACCCTCCTTTATCGCTCGCCCTAAACCAGTAAATCCCACTACTCCCTCCGCTCCACTAAAGATCCAAAAATTGACCAGGGATGAAATTGTTGAACACCGACTCAAAGGCCTTTATTATAATTGTGATGACAAATATTTTCGGGGCCACAAGTGTAAGGAACAAAATATCTTTATGGCCATCTCCTAGGATATTTCGGAAGAGGATATTGAAACTCCCCTTGTGTCTGACTCACCTGAAACCCCCAACATAACCCCTCCCTCAAACCCTCCTGAAGTAGAACCAATCATTTCCCTCAATCCTCTCATTGGATTCTCCGCTCCCCAAAACCTCAAGCTAATCGCTTACATCAAGCATCGGAAGGTCACCATTCTGGTTGATAGTGGAAGCACCCATAATTTTATTCATCGTCGCATTTCCCAAGAAACTCATTGCTACATCCATGCCATCAATAATTTCCAAATCATTATTGTCAATGGTGGCTCCATGAAATGTGGAGGGCGTTGTGAAAATGTGCATCTCCAAATTGGTGACTACCACCTGAAATATCACATGTTTTCTATAGACATGGGAGGGTGTGACATTGTGTTGGGTGAAGACTACCTAACCACTTTGGGTCCCATTTCATGGATTTTAAGGAATTAACCATGAAATTTGACCAGGAAGGCCACTAATATAAGTTCCAAGGAATCACTGTTGGTTCACCTGAGATCATTAGTTCCCATCACATGGAAAAGCTTCTCAAAAAGGGTCATTCTGGTGTTATTGCTCAACTCCATTCCATCCATGCAACAGAAACACCCTCGGTGTCACAAGACCTCCAAGCCATCCTTTCTAAACATCAAGTGGTATTTTCCACTCCCTAGGGACTCCCTCCTTCATGTGGTGTTCATGATCATTCCATTCCCCTTGTACCCGGAAGCCTTCCTCCCAATATCCGTCCGTATCATCACCCCTTTTCCCAAAAAAATGAAATTGAGAAAATGGTCCAGGAACTCCTTAATGCAGGCATTATCCGCCCTAGTACGAGCCCCTACTCTTCTCCTGTGGTCATGGTCCTGAAGAAAGAAGGTTCTTGGTGAATGTGTCCTGACTTTCGTTCCCTCAACAAACTTACCATTAAATAAAAATTTCCCATTCCTGTCATTGATGACCTCCTGGATGAACTGAGTGGCTCCTAATTCTTTACTAAACTTGATCTTCATTTGGGCTACCACCGGATACGTATGAAAGAGGCAGGCATTCCCAAGACAGCCTTTAGAACTCATGAGGGCCACTATGAGTTTTTGGTCATGCCCTTTGGCTTGTGTAATGCCCCCTCCACCTTCCAAAGCCTCATGAATCATGTCTTCTATCCTTTTCTCCGTCATTTTGTCTCAGTTTTCTTTAATGATATCCTCATATATAGCAATACCTAGATAGAACATGTTGCTCATGTGGATCGATTTCTCCATCTACTCTCTCAGCACCAACTTTTCCTGAAATAGTCTAAATGTGATTTTGGCACCTCAGAAGTAGAGTACTTGGGTCATCTGGTTAGCAAGGATGGTGTCAAGGTGGATCCTAAAAATATTGAAGCTATGCAATACTGGCCTCACCCAAAGACTCTCAAAATCTTGTGTGGATTTCTGGGCTTAACAGGCTATTATCACAAGTTTGTTAAGAATTATGGAAAGATTGCAACACCTCCCACTGCTCTCCTAAAAAAGAACTCTTTCACTTGGACTCCAACTGTTTCTCAAGATTTTCAAACCTTGAAGATGGCCATGTGCACCACTCTAGTCCTGGCCCTTCCTGATTTCACAAATACCTTTGTCTTGGAATGTGATGCTTCAGGGAAAGGAATTGGTGTTGTCCTTATGCAAGAGGGTTGGCCTTTGGCCTTTACCAATAAGAAAATATCTGAAAGAAATCTGAGCAAATCTATCTATGAAAGGAAATGTTGGCTATCTATTGGGGAAACACTTCCAAATTAAGACAGACCATCAAAGCCTCAAGTGTTTTTTGGAACAACGCATTTCCTCCCTGGAGCAACAAAAATGGGTAACTAAGATATTTGGCTATGATTATGATATCATTTACAAGAAAGGAAAATAAAATGTGGTTGTGGATGCACTTTCCCACAAATATGAAGATGAAGGATCTCTTTTTTCTCTTTCCTTCATTGTACCAGATTGGCTCCAAGTTGTTCGCCAGGAATGGCTAAAAGATCCCAAAAGTTTACAGTTGATCCAAAAATTGCAGTCTAGTGCTCCAGCTCCCCCAGGGTACTCTTGGCTCCATGATGAGATTCGATACAAAGGTTGTTTGTATTTAAGTAAACAATCAAACATTAAATCCACGATACTTTCTAAGCTTCATGCTACATCAACAACGGGGCACTCTTGGTTCACCAAAACCTATGATAGGGTCAAATGTTCTTTTTTTGCGCAACTGTGTATGGAATATGACATTCATAATTTTGTGTCCGAATGTGATGTGTGTCAACGCAACAAGGGAGAAACAGTCAAATATCTGGGCACACTACAACCGCTCCTGATTCCACCTGCTATTTGGAAGGACATCTTTATGGATTTTATTACAGGCTTACCCAAATCGAGAAATAAATCAGTCATCATGGTGGTTGTTGATCACCTTTCCAAGTATGCTCATTTATGCACTCTTCAACACCTATTTACAGCATCCACGGTGGCTCAAATTTTTTATGGATCAAGTCTTCAAGCTCCATGGCATGCCACACTCTATTGTTTTTTATCGCAACCCCACTTTCACAAGCAATTTTTGGCAAGAACTGTTCAAGCTACAAGGCACCCAATTGCATCTCAGTACAACTTATCACCCCCTGACTGATGGTCAAACAGAAGTTTTAAACAAGTGTTTGGAAACATATTTGAGGTGTTTTGCCTCAGAAAATCAAAATCAGTGGACTCAATGGTTACCCCTAGCTAAACGGTGGTACAACACTTCATACCATACAGCTACATGCATGACTCCTTTTAAAGAGATATATGGACAGAAGCCACCTTTAGTTCTCTCATACTTACCTAGTGTCTCAAAGATCTAGGCAGTTAACCAAACACTTACAATTCGAGAGGCTATTCTCTGTACCCTCAAAGAGAATTTGGTCATGGCATAGAATCACATGAAGCAACAAGCAGATCAAGGTCGCTCTGAATGTCAATTTGAAGAAGGGGATCAAGTGTTTCTTGGCCTACAACCTTACAAGCAGAATTCCCTCAAGGTCGAGCATTGTCATAAGCTAGCACCCAAATTTTATGGTCCTTATACAGTTCTCAAGTGTGTGGGACAGGTGTCCTATCAATTAGCTTTTCCCAATCATTACAAGCTACACCTTGTTTTTCATGTTTTCTGCTTAAAGAAGGTGATCGGAACTAAGTGACAAATTCAAACCAACCTTCCTGAGTTAGCCGAAGAAGGATCCATTTGGCTATAGCCACAAGAAGTTTTGGACCAGCGTGAGCATCGCCTACATTAGAGAACCATCAAGAAAGTGTTAATCCAGTGGAAAGATACAACTCCAGCAGATGCCACTTGGGAACCAGCTACCATTTTGCAGCAATTTCCACATCTCAAGCCTTGTGGACAAGGTTGTTTTTAAGGGGGAGGACATGTTAGGGTCCTAACCCACACATAGGTAGAACAATATATTTGGATGTAATAAAGGTCATTATTAATAAGGTCTTGCAATAAAATAGAATAAGTCGAATGTAAGAAGACCTAATAGAAGCTTCAGCTTCTAGAAGGATCTTCCTCTAGATGCTTCTTTTGATAGACATATTTAGTATAAATAGGAGTCGAGGGTATGAGAACCCTAGCTTGGAGATTATTGTAATAGAGCTCTACTCGACTAGAGGTTTCCCCCTCAAAGAGGCTCGTGAACATTGCTCTCATAATCAAAGTGTTATTTTTGTTGTTATTCTTATATCATTTCAGTGTTATTGTGGTGATTATTCTGGTTATATTGCTGTTATTCTGCCATTTCTAGCATTTTATTTTTGTTCTGCATACTTTTTATATCTGGTATATTACAGTCATGGTCGTGGTCATGGTCAACCATATTCGATATCATCCATAGTTATTGTCATGGTCATCATCAATTGCAGTTAACTATGGTTATGGTCAAGCATAGTCAATCGTAATCAACCATAATTAGAGTCAACCATAGTCAACCACTCCAATGGTCAACCATAGTCACAATCATGGTCAACCATGGAGTCATGGTTTACCATAGTTAACCAAACTCATGGTCAAGCATAGGCTATCACTCTAAACCATCATTGGGGTCATGGTCAATGTTTTGTATTTATATAATAATGTATTATTTATGTATTTTTACTTTATTACTTCAATGAATTAATGTACTATTAAAACTTTAATASCTTTTTAATGTTTTAATGTTTTATTAATGTATTAATTAATAATACTTTATTAACATATTAATACTTTAATAATGTATTAATTTAATACATGTATTAATACTTTAGCAATGTATTATGTAATAATATAGTATAAATGTATAATTAATATAAATATGTTTAATAATAATATGTTTATAATTAATGTATAAATATATTAATTATAATGTATTTATAAAGTATAATAATGTATAAATATATTATTATAATATAATAATACATTATTAATGTATAATTACTTTATTAATGCATCAATGTATTAATGTAGTAAAACATTAATGTAATAATGTAATACTTTTATGTATTTATGTAAAAATGTATTTTTACTTTATCAATGTATTATTACTACTTCATTATTCTTGGTCATGATGAACAATAGGCATACTTAAGGTAATGGTCAACCCTAGGCACATTTAAGGTCAAACATGGTGAATTTCATCGATAGTCATGGTCAACCATGGTCATGACAAGCGATGGTTATCCATGGATAACAATTGTCAAACGTGGTTAGCCATTATCAACCATGGTCAACCATGGTCATGGTGAACCAAGGTAGCAATGGATTAATGTATTAATACTTTAACAATGTATTAATTACTGATGTATAAATATATTAATTATAATATATTTAAACATTATAATAAGTCGTAGTCTAAATGTTCTAGGTTTTGGCTCTTCTCCGATGATACTTTCCGGGGATATTTGTTTGAAATCCGAAGAGAAATTGTTAGATCTGCATATTTGAGTGATTATTTATGTATAAACAGAGTGCCCTAGAGGTTTTTCATCATGTTGAATCCATTTCTGCATTCGGAAATGGATTTTAAACAACAAAAAATATTAATTTCCTGCAGATTTATGTATCTGTATTACAACAAAAACAATAAAACCTAGAATAGTTAGACAACGCCCTATAATAATGAGTTAATACATTATTATAATGTATTAGTGTGCCTCATGTATTAATACATTATTAATGTATCATTACTTTATTAATGTATCGTTACCTTATTAATATATTACTTTATTATTCTATAAATACTTTATTAATGTATGATTACCTTATTAATATATTATTTTATTAATGTAGTAATGTGATACTTTAATGTATTTCTGAATACTTTAATACTTTTAATAATGTATGAATGATTTATTAATGTATTAATATTCTATTAACATATTACTGTAATACATTATTCATGTATTTTTTTTTAAAATAAAAAATTGCATTACCTTAGATAGCCAGTAACTAGTACAAATAGAAAAGCTTGTAGCCTATTCTGCCAAACAGATGGAAACCAGAATTGGCTACAAGCTTGTGAAAGCATCCATGTTTAAAGTGATAAACAAAAGTAACTATAAAAAAACTATGAAAGTTGTACTCTGGCCCTGGGCCTACCTAATATTGTAACTATGACTGATTTGAACAAAAAGACATGACATGATAAAATTCAAGCACTAGAAGAACCTAGATTACCATAATTGTTTGAGGGGTGAGGCCAGGCCGGAGAAAATATATAAGGTTGGCAGAAGGTCGAGCACCTTATTTTGACAAGCTCGCTTGAAAGAGAGTCGAAGAAGGCATCCAACTGGCTGCAAAGGATGGTATGATGATCTAGATGGATATTGGTGGCCACCCACCTTTTCTAACTGGCTCAAAACAGTTTTCTGACAATTTTGGCAATTTACTATTTTTAGCAGTTATAACTTCCAGGGCCATTTTGAGGGCCTAAATGAAGGTTTTTTTGGATCGATCTCCTCAATGATATCCAAAGGCATGATTGAGCCTCAAAATTGAATCTCCTTGAAGATACCTTTTCAACGGTCTATCACACTCCTAAAATGGAGATCGTATGCAAAAGTTACGACCCCGGGAAGTTGATGTACTAACTTACCCAAATGGGCCCCACATGACTTTTGGCGCTTCATCTCCTAGGGTTAGGTTTTTGGATGTATAGGGTTTTGGGAATTATTTCTTATTGTAAAAAGGCCTTCAGAGACTCATTGTAACCTTCTTCTTGTGAATGTGTGCTTCCATCAGATCTCTTCTCAAAGATAAGCCGTTGCCATTCCAGCAAGCCTGTTTCCACTGTATTTTACAGTTTCAGCTTATTTCGTTATTGAATAGAAAACCAGTTTTATTGTATCTCTGTTATTTTCTGTTAAGCACCTATTAATAATCTGTACTCATTTCCTTCTTCTCATAAAATCTGGATCAGTGGTATTAGATCGGTCTGCTCCTTGTTGTCTTAATGCATGTTCCCAACGAGGTCGTAGTACAAAGAGTTGGGTCTCGAGCTTGTTTCTCTTGAGGACAGAAGCTCTTGTACGCCCAAGCGACCTCCCATGGAAGGAGAAAATAAATATGATAGGATAGGATATCCTTTCAAACTGTTGATTGAGGAAGACATCACACAACAGAGGAACGAGATGATGGATAGTTTTGCACAAATCCTTTGGTGGCTACCAACAGGCGATGCATCTTCTTCGAACGGAGGCGCCACCCCCTTCAAGGTACAAATAAACTTCGATATTCCTATATTTGAAGGTTAGATAGATGCAGATGTTGTAGACAAGTGGTTAAATCTACTATAAGGGTATTTTTATGTCCATAAATTTTTTAATAGAGAAAAGATTACTTTTGCGCTCCTCAAATTCATTCTCCATGTCAAAGATTGGTGGGAAACTTTCTGTGAGCAAAAGGAAATAGAGGAAACCTCATTATTTTTAGTCACGGCCAGCTGGGAATCCTTCAGGGATGATATTAAGGAACAATACTACCCTGTCGGAAGTTATGATGACCTGTATACCAAATGGACCAGACTGCGGTAAGAAAGAGACCAAGCAGTGCCATATTTCACAAATATCTTCCATACCTTGCGCACCAAGTTGTGTATCAAAGATTCAGAGTGAAATATGGTGCTCAAGTATCGTGGTGCTCTGCATTGATACATCCAGACCGAAATAGAATTTTTGGACATCTCATCCTTGGACGTGGCTTACCGATATGCCATCAAAATCGAGCAGAAGCTCAAACAAAAGACGCGACAATTTGGGCCTGGGAACCCCTCACAACAAAAGCCAGGAAAGGGCGGCCCCAACCCATCGAAAAAAAGACAGAGCAAATATGGATAGTATTAGGACAACCAGTCCAAGCCGCAAGCAAAGAAGGACACCAGAAAGACAAAGAAAGATACAAGGAAGTGGTGCGACTTCCATAATATCCCTTGGCATAACACTGCTGACTGTCGCTCAAAGAAGTTGTTGGTGGCCAAAGTGAAAGCCTATGAATCAGATGCAAATTCTGAATCTAAGCCAGAACCAGAAATGGGAAGATGGATCATTGACGCTGAACCCAGTGCCATCGTTGCTACCACCAATCTCCAGCCTAGTGAACCAGACGAGCCAGAAGAAGGAGAGAGCCTCTTCCATTCACAAATGTGGGTAAAAGGCACCCCGTGACACTTCATCGTTGATAGAGGTAGCTAGAAGAACCTCATCTCAGTAGAGGTCATCAAGTGGCTGGCCCTGCCAACAATGTCACACCCACAACCCTACACCATTGGATGGCTCCACCAAGGAAGTGATCTCTACATCAACCAACAATGTCGACTGTTGTATGACATCAATCCTTTCAAAGACGAGGTATTATGTGATTTTTCTCCTCTCGAAGTTTTTGATGTTCTTTTGGGCCAACCTTATTTATGGAAACGTCATGTTGTATATGATTCTAGGCCTCGTAGTGTTATTATTACTTTGAACAGGAAATTTTATAGGATACCCGAGGCAGTCCCACCTAGTGTTATTTTCTTGATCTCTGCTAAGCAATGCAAGAAAGTCATCTCTCAGACGAGGAAGTTTGTATTCTTCGTGATTCTCTCACAGAATAAGCGAAACATCACAGCCACATCCAAGGTCTTTGTGGCCGACCTCTCCACACAGCAAAAGCAAGTAGATAAGGTCATGGGATAATACTCAGATATCTTCTCCTCACCTATAGGGGTACCTCTACACTGCCAGGTCAAGCACCCCATCGATCTGATCCCCGACGCACCACTACCGAATGGGCCGGTCTATCGTTTCTCTTTGTTAGAGAATGAGGATATCAAGTGACAGATCCAAGAAATGCTCCACAAGGGGCACATCTACCCCATCTCATCACCTTGTGGGAGCCCAATTGTGTCGGTACATGAGAAATATGGAACCTGGCGACTCTATATTGATTACCGGGCTCTGAATATAATCACAGTCAAAAACTAGTAACTGATTCCCCAAATCGATGACCTCCTTGATCAACTCACGGGGGACAAAGAATTCAGTAAGATTGATCTAAAGTCTAGCTACCACCAGGTCCCGATAGAATAGATAGATGTATGGAAGATTGACTTCAAGTCAAAGGAAGGCCTTTTTGAATGGTTCATCATGCCCTTTGGTTTGAAAAATACTCCAGCCACCTTCATGAGGATGATGGATGATATCCTATGACCATTCACCAATACTTTTGTAGTAGTGTATCTGGATGACATTCTAATTTACAACAAGACTTGGGCCAAACAATTGCAGCATATTCAGTGGGTTCTTCACACCTTGCGACAGCACAACCTATATTGAAACTTGGAAAAATGCTCCTTTGGCATGGACAGGGTCCATTACCTGGGATACATCATTGATTAGCATGGCGTACATGTGGATCCAGCCAAGATCCAAGTCATCCATGACTCGCCAACCCCAAAAACACTCACTGAGCTTTAGAGCTTCTTGGGCCTTTCCAATTTCTACTACAGGTTCATGTTGGGATTCTCCCATATTGCATGGGCCCTCAACCAAATAAACAGGGTGGTTGTAAGGAGAAATTTGCGTGGGGTTAGTCCCAACAACAAGCATTCGATGATTTGAAGCAGTGCTTGTTCTCATCCCCAATACTTTCACTACCATACCTGCAGCATCCCTTTGAGATTGAGACAGATGCTTTAGACTATGCTATGGGCATCGTTCTCACTCAGCGCGACCACCCCGTGGCCTATCATAGTGAGACACTGTCAGATACTGTATGTAACTACCCTACTTACGAAAAAGAAATGTACTCCATTGTGAAATCATGTCGCCAGTGGAGACATTACATTCTTGGGAAGGAGACAGTCATCCACACTGATCATAATCCACTACAGTTCATGCAGACACAGGGAAAATTGCATAATTACTGCCATCAAAAGTGGTCCACATACTTGCAGCAATTCCACCTCAACATAAAGTATAAAATAGGAAGCACCAATCGCATTGTTGATTTCCTCAGCAGACCACCAGTCGCAGCACTCACCACGATGCTAGACTCTTGCAGCCATGAGACATCTCGATGGCCCCAACTCTACT
>JASDQU010306299.1:84115-98986 GCA_032191745.1 Picea mariana | reverse complement strand
TTTCTCCCTTCTCTTTTTTCTTTCTAGTTACCATACTTAGTCGCATTTCAAAAAAATCCACAGGTTTGTGGGTTGGCGGACTCGCAGGTCTTCACTCCATCCATGTTCCTATATCATGAGTCTGACTAACGGCCTTGTTATAATATACTTAACCATTTTTTGCATCCACGGGTTCACAGGTTCAAGCTTTCATCTTCCAAGTTCCGCGATCTCCACTTTGCACCCAAATGCCTATGATCTACATTATGACCATCATACTTGTCATGGGTACTGATCCCCTAAGTATTTCATTTCTCCTGTATGCAAGTCAGATCGACCGATGTGCAACACTTGGTCTATTTTTTATCATTCGCAACAGTGGGTTGGCAGGTTCACAAAAGGCCCCAAATTCAAATTTCTCTTGTCCATCCCCGCCATCTTCATTCTTTTCCCAATATTCATTTAGTATGGTTTAATGCTAATGATTTTTCATGCAAGCTCCGTAAAAATAATCATTAATAAGCAAAGGGATCGAGGATATTTTTCATTAAATTGCATTAAAGCACGATTTTCCAAAGGTTATATTATTGTTATCTCTCTGAAAGGATTCATTGAAAATTATTATCCAGTTGAAAGAACACTCTCATCAACCTATGGCAGCAGTAACTAGACAACAATTATGTGGTGATACTTTGAATATTTTTGGTCGTGAAGACCAGAAATTTTAGTGGTCTAGATCATATTCGTATTACTCATCTCCTCTTGCAAAAAGGGACGTAATCTGGACATCCAAAATTGCTCGCACATGATGTGTCCCTGAGGTATTCAACTTCAAATAAATGGTTGCATGGTGTGTTGAGAAGTATGTACCGAGTCAGTGAATTATACAACTTCAATATCATTCTCCCATCTCTCTTTCACTACGAATGTTTTGTAAGATGTTGAAGCTCCCTGAGTCAACACTTACCTTCAAAGGAGAGAATTGCAGAGATTTTCTAAAAAAGCATGACAATGGCCTGGATCTCTTGCCTAAGTTCTTGCAGAATCCCATGGCCATCCCGGATCTATAAAATTCACAGAGCAACCAAGATGCTCTTGATGATTCCATTGGTGGTCTAGAAGCAGAAAACACGAAGTTGAAAGAAAGGATCAAGGAGCTCGAAAACGCCTTAATGCCTCTTCCACTTCTTTCTAGTCCTTTGTCAATAGTTAGACCCACCACACCCATTSTTAAATTGAAAGGATATTCAATCCTACTTACATCATCCAAGAGTTATGTAGAAATAAATATGAAGAAAATAATGGCGTTGATCACAAACACATGGGAGGTTTCGAAGAATATTGTTTTTTTTTGTTCGAGGGCACATGCATTCCATGAATATTTGCAAGACGATCTGAAGAAAGAAGAAGGTTTTTACATTGATAATGTATTACCCTTTGGAAAAAAAGTCTCTAACATTATGGAACTAAGAAGAAGAGAGGAGGATATGCCCTCCCCAAGTTGGATAAAACATCTAAATTCTTTCTAGAAGGAAAAGATTAAAAATTTGAATAATATTTTTCAAGCATGCAGTGAAGCCACATTGAAAAGGGAAGAAATAGACCTATATATAGACCTAGTAAGAGGGACTAACGAGACTCGCAGATATAGACCTAGCGGGAGGGACTAACAAAGTGCAAGACCCCAAATTAATTCTCAACTTAATGTTCCTAACAAAGCAACAATTTCACGAACAAGTTGAGATTTTTAAAGGGTTATTAGTTGAAATGTTCTATGGTATATTTGAATATAATGAAGATGACCTAGAAAATTGGCTAGTGGTCTATTCCGTGAAGAATCAAGATATTGAGGAAGCAGTACATGGTATTTCCCTTGATTTAAGAGACTTGGAAGGAGAGTTATTTAACATTAAAATCTGGCATGAGATAAATGTCGCACCAATGAAAAACCATATTGAAGAATGGTTCAAGAAAGTAATCGACAAATTGACCAATGAGGGGCAAGAAATGGTTGAGACAGTTCCTCTAACCATTAATGAATACAATAAAAGGACAACATCAAGAAAATGAAGACATGAGAGACTATAATAGTAAGTTTATGCTGATCACATATTTATTTCTTTATCAATTATTTCATCCAGTTACTCTGCTTCTTTGACTAGAAATTTTTAACCGAAGTCTGATAATGTTGGCACAGGGGAGGACCCAGGGTTCAACGCTTCAACAGCACACCAAAAAAATCCCAACTACCGGCCCTTTTGGAAACACCTACAAAGCAGATGAAGTCTCGCCCCAGGTATAGGCAGGGGGGTTGCAGGACTCAGGTGTCCGCAACCTAGCTGGGACACAAATCTATGATTACAATACCTTAACAAAGCACTTAGCTAGTAACATTCATTAGTCTTTAACCCTAATTGTATATCAGCTCAACATTCATCAAGATCTCACTATATCTAACTATTCATCACATAGCATCAAGGTAGATCTAACATTCATTCATATTATTAATCACTAAGATACTACATCATATGCATCTAACATACATGAAGATTACAACACTAAGCATAAATCACATCAATCGCACAAAGAAACCACAATGCAGGATATACGTGGTTCAACCACAGCGTGGGTCTACGTCCACCAACTCTTCTTCTCTTCTTTATTAGCTTCTTCCAATCTATTTACATGCATGGAGCCACAAAGCCAACTCTGCATAGGATAGGAGAACTGCATGCACCTCACCAAATGCTCATTCCCCGAGTTAGGTCACAACACAAAGCCTTACACAGTATGTGCACAAAGCTTATTACAATCACTTGCACTTAGCTCTGCAAGTCTTAATGCATAGTATGCACAAAGCCAAATACCACTATAATCACACAGATCAAACTCTTAACACTTAGCACCCTAGACTACATATCTTGCACAAATCCCATTTAGATATACTTCATACATCATATAGATACTTATTTATACATTACAAAAGGGGACAAAACATGGGTAAAACCCATGGGTTGGCATCCCATACCCGTTACATGAACCCTAATAACCCAAAAATCCTGCAAAAGGGGGCGAGATCCTGCGATATCCACTTCATCTGGCAGATTCATCTTCAACCAACCTGTCGAAGTCCTAAAAATGGTCAAACACGACCAAAGTTTTTCAAAACTTGGTCGAGGGCCAACAAGCCCCCAACACTCACCTATGACTCATCCCAAGTCACTATGATCTAGGTAATTCTACTTCGAAGGCCTCGAGCTTGGCTTGAGCTGCCTCGACTTGCTGCTTTTCCAGAGCCTCCTACTCGGCGAACTCCTAGATGACTTTCTCGGTGAAAGGCCCTTCTAGGCGCTACTGTACTGTGGTGACCACTTGTTCCAGCTATGCACCTTCTCCCTTGATTTCTTCAAAAAGTGTGCAGGCTTCGTCATGCACCAGCTGGAGTCTTTGGGTCACTTCCATGAATCTTCTCTAGATGGCATTGACCTGTTGTTGAATTGCGTGCACCTCCTGTGACCTTTTCATATTTTCTACCACTGAAAGTAGCTTCAACTATGCTTGTATTGTCAATGCTTCCTGCTTCGCCTCCTAGAGTTGTGACTCCAATCTCCTTAGTTCTCGGTATTACTCAAGGCGCTCATAGGTCTGTGCACTTCAATTACTCAATTGCTTACATTCTAAGGCCAATACCTTGATTCTTTCTACTGGTCTCCTGGCAGTTTCTTCCCCCTTATCTCGCACTTCCTGCAGGGTGCTCGACACTGCTTGCAGTTCCAACTCTGCTACTCTTTCTTGAAGATGTTGAATGGCTTCAGTGAGCTTCCCTACTTGGATCTCATCTATCTCTTCTTCCATCTGGCCAAAGCCCATCACAGAGTGAAGTGATCTAGCCACTGCTTCTCTAACTCCAATCTGCTCCACGAGCAGCTGATATTTCTCTCTCTGGATCTGCGCTTTGTCCTCTTCAAACTTCGCTCGAAGGTCATATTTCTCTTGCTGCACAACCCTACATTTCTCTAGGGCTTCCTCTTATGCTTTCTTCAAGGCCTCTATGGCATGTTCTTTTTCCTCCTGTACTCGGTGAAGGTGAGCCTCTATCGCATCTGCTAATCTGCGTAGCTGGGCAGACTCATCTCCCAATTCTATACCTCCTGATGACGATGGCTTCGTAGACACTGTATGGCTTGAATAGAGGGAAAGTTGTACCCCTTTTAGCTCTGCCTCGATCTTGTCATACATTGTCTCCTTTTTTGCTTCGTTTCATTGAAAAATATCCTCTGAAGTGTCAAATACAGCTGCGATGATGAGGTCAATATCATCCACTGTGAGTATGTTCTGTGACTGAGGCTTATTCGCACAGATCTTCTTTCGTGCTGAGGGTTTCTT
The DNA here is from genome assembly GCA_032191745.1 of Picea mariana. Lineage (NCBI taxonomy): Eukaryota > Viridiplantae > Streptophyta > Pinopsida > Pinales > Pinaceae > Picea > Picea mariana. The sequence goes on along the minus strand of JASDQU010306299.1, from coordinate 94,621 downwards.
TAGATAAACCTTCCTTTTATTCGATGTCTTGGCCTTTGTAAGGGGATCCTTTGGCAGTGTCACTTCTCCCTTTTCTTGCTTGTCTTCTTTCCCTTCCTCTTCTTGGTTAACTTCGTCATCCCCTCCTTCTCTAGGTGAATCAGATGAAGTTTCCTCCAGTGCATTGTTTATCTCCTGCACCTCTTCCTTCTCCTTCATCTTATTAGCGCTGCTCATTCTATCATATTCTTCTCGGGTGACTACAAGACTTCTACTGATATCGGGATTGGATAGCTCTGTCTTCTCGACTGGTAAAAGGAATTTTGCCGGCCATTCCTTGGTTATCTCCTCCATGTCTTCATCAGTTAATTTGTAATATGACTACAGCTCATCCTTGCTTTCATCCCTATGTGTAGTGATGTAAATGAAGTTCTTGTCTACGTGGAACTTTGCTATTGGCCTGTAAGTATGCAAGGTATTCAGGGTCATTCGAGGGAATGAGTCAATGGCTCGCGTGAGATGTAAGTAGTAAGTGTGGAAGACAACATTCGACTGCCACTGCTTCACCATATCGCTCGAGAACCACAAGGTGGTGAACCTCATGGACAATGGCTTGGAAGGTTCAACTTCATGGAATGTTTCTCCCTCTAGAATCTCCCAAGAGACAAAGGAAACAAGAATCAACAACTAGCTGAAGTGAAACTTGTATCCCTAGTCCTGCACTTCGTGGAAATCCTGCTCCAACTGCTTGACGAGTTAGCTCGCCCAGTTCATTTGCATCCCTTCAACGTACTTTCCTACGAGGTCGATAACGAACCCTGTGACTTTCATTAGTCTATTATTCCTGATGAGATTGCCTGCTATCAGCTGATAAGCCAGGTGCACTGCACCATTTTGGATGGAGGCTACTTTGTAGCCTCGCTTCCCCTTCTCCACATCTCCATACATCTCCTTGATCCATTATGCTAGGGAGCGACCTGAAGCCTTCCTTGGTTAAAACTCCTGAGGTTCCACCCCCTGCATGCTCAATCTAGTGATCCAGTGGATCAGCACCAGATCTACAGTGATGTGTCTATCCAACCACAGGTACCCGCCATGGAAGCATGACAAGAGGATTTTAATGCATGCGTTGACCTCCTGATGTCTACTGAAGTGTGGTATCTTCATCACATTAAGGATCGTTGATCTCGCAATGTCCATAGTCCATGGTTTGGGAACTATCTTTGCCTTCTTCCTAATCATCTTTGTCAGGTATCTATGTGGCGCGAGCATTCCATAATTCTTGCGGTCTTCTAATTTGAAATCACTGATCTTGAGTACCAGAATATGTCCCAACTGTGGTTCAACTACATGTATCCCCTTTGGGAGGTACACAGTGATTAGTATATAGTCGAAATCTCTCGAGATGTTGTCATGACTAACAGTGCTAGCCAAATGCAGGATGTAGTCGTACAAGACCGATGGGATCATCTTCGTGTTTGACATGTCATCGTGGTGCTTGCTTCTCTTCTCGATCGCTATTAAAGATGGTCCAAATCAACGTGCAGTCAACAAGGATGCTTGCAATCCTCTCGTAGATGAGGCCTATACTCTAGCGAACATGACTTTCTCAGCCATAAGGTCTATCAATATCTCCTCCATAGACATCTCTAATGCGTTAAAGTCATCCGACATGCATGCTTGAGATCAGATATCTCAGGTAGGTGAACAGATGATTAAGGTAAAAAAAATGGGTGGTGAGGTCTCAAATGCACAATGCGATAGTAATCATTTCTCTGTGGGCTTGGATAATCACGATTTGTAAAAGTGTCCCAGTGAGACATTCGATGGATTAAATAGACAATGTTGTAACGGATTACTCCAACGAGCAGGAATTCCTCAATCCATCTGTTATGGTGTGGTCCCAACGGTCCAATGGAGATATTTCCGGCAATAACTGTGTTTATGACTGTTCCAGAGCGTCGTTCTAACAGTCGGGATGTCTCCAATGGTCATATAGCTTTGTCATGGTGAATTTCCAGTCTGTGTTGTTCTGCTATTCCGGTGAGGTTCAAGTTCTGCAACCCTTCCTTCTGTGAAGTCCTCTTTGGAGCCTCCTGCAACTTTTCTATATTTTCTTTCTTCTTACTGATCTTTCTTGCTTTCTTTCTTGTTATCTAAGTTTCTGGATTCCTCTTTCTATTCTTATTCTTATCTTCTCTTAGCATAGTAACTTCGCATTGCCTAAGGTATTTCACAGGGTTCGAGAGTAATACTTTTTCTCCTACTGTTTCTAGGGTAGGTGCTCTTCTCTCCTGCATGGATAGGTTCTTTAAGCCTTCTTGTGTTCTTTCAACTTCAACAGCTAGGTCTCCAGCCCTCATTTGCTTCGACTTGTCTTCTTGTTCTTCTATTAGTCATTCTATTTTCTTGTCTATGAAGTCCCCCAATTCTTTCTTTTTTTGTTCTATGGCTTCCTTCTCTTCTTTTCTTCGGGTTTGATCTTTCTCAATCTAGGTCCTTCCTAATAAAAGTGCAAAAGGAGTGATGTTCTCAATAAACTTGATGACTTCAAATTCTTCTTATGTCAATGCTCCATGGGCTATCATAGGTACATGAGTAAGTCTTCCACATAGGGTTATCATCTTTCCTTTAAACAAGTTGATCCCTCCCAATGAAGGAATCATAGTAGGCTTTACCAAAATTTCCTAATTTCTTTCTGTCATAATGTTCACCTGTCTTTCTTCATCAATAACATGATTTATGTCGAAGTCTCCTATTTTTGTTTCAATACACTGCTTTTCTTTTAAGATCTCTAGAAAACTAATGCCTCTGTGATCATTCAATGTTTCTTTCATTTGCAATAATATATCCTCTAATTCTTTCTAGTTCTCTAGCATATTGTCAGTTTCTTGACCTTCTTCAAAGTTTTCTTGTCTCATGTTCAACTTTTCAACCTTAGCAATCATTCTAGGGAAATCCAAAACTTCATGACAACAGATTTACAACAAAGACAAATAGGACTTCTACCAGGGCATTTCTTAGCAAGATGTACTGGTATTCTGCAGTTATAACACAATGTCAATCCTCTCTCTCTCTTAAACTATCCCCAACCTTTTCTGTATTGCGCACTGGGATCACAGTGATGGGCTTGCAAAAAATTCTTTCTAGGGTCCTGCATCCACTTATTAGTCCAAAAATTCTTTCTATGCATAGGAATAACATATCTTTTACTAATTTTATCAAATCTATTCATATCAAATCTCTTTTCTTCTAGTTGTGCCCTAGTTTTCAGACTAGGAAAAAATCTATCTAACATACCTAGATCCATACTTTCGAAGAAAAAATTTCCACTTATCTTACCTTTCTCAGAGAACAAAGCTTTAAGATCTTACCACTTTTCTTTAGATCAGATTTATGTTCTTAGCATAGAGCTTCACAAGTCAAGTAGAGTACTGCGAACTATGGCAACAGATCTACGCACAGAGATTTATCTTTTCTTCAATTCCCAACAATCACAATTTCAGTTCTGGGCGTCAGAACCATTTGTTGGCACAAGGGCAGACCCAAGGTTCAACGCTTCAATAGTGCACCAACAAAAACCTACCTACCATCCCTTTCAGCAACACCTACGAAGAAGATGAAGTCTCACCTGAGGTAGAGGTAGGGGGGGTTGCAGGACTCAGGTGTCTGCAACCTAGCTGGGACATAGATATGTGATTACAATACCTTAACAGAGCACTTAACCAGTAACATTCATTAGTCCTTAACCATAATTTTATATCAGCAGCATTCATCAAGATCTAACTATATCTAACTATTCATCACATAGCATCAAGGTAGATCTAACATTCATTCATATTATTAAGAACTAAGCTACTACATCAGATGCATCTAAAATACATGAATATTACAACACTAAGCATAAATCAGATCAATAACACAAAGAAACCACAGCGCTGGATATACGTGGTTCACCCCCAGTGTGGGGCTACATCCACCAACTCTTGTTCTCTTCTTTATTAGCTTCTTCCAATCTGTTTACATGCAAAGAGCCACAAAGCCAACTCTGCATAGGACAAGATATCTGCGTGCACCTCGCCAGATCCTCCTTCCCCGAGTTAGGTCATAGCACAAAGCCTTACACAATCTGCGTACAAATCTTCTTACATTCACTTGCACTTAGCTCTGCAAGTCTTAACACACAGTATGCACAAATCCAAATACTACTATAATCACACAAATCAAACTCTTATCACTTAACACCCTGGCCTACATATCTTGCACAAAGCCCATTTAGATCTACTTCATACATCGCCTAGATACTTATTTATACATTACAAAAGGGGCCTAAACATGGGTAAAACCCATGGGTCGATATCCCATACCCGTTACATAAACCCTAATAACCCAAAAATCCCACAAAAGGGGGAGAGATCTCGTGATCTTCACTTTTCCTGGGTGCTCTGTCTTTGACCAGCCTGTCGAAGTCCCAAAAATGGTCAAACACAACCAAGGTTCTCCAAAACTTGGTCAAGGGCCAACATATAACTTCTCCTTTTCTTCTTTCCAGGTATTGTTGTTCTTTTACCATCCACCATCCTCTTTATACAATCTTAATTCTTGTTTATATTTTTTTTATGGTCTGCGGGAGCCCCAATCCCAGTCCTAAGGAAAAACGAATTTTAAATTTCAAAGAATATGTAACAAACTATATATTTTTTATAAATTTCAAGAGAGCTATTTCAGGATCAGTTTTGACTGTGCTTTGTCACTCTGAGTTGAGTATAAAGTATTTGAGATTGATCTATCATTATCTTTATTTGAGCTTCCCATGTGTCTACTCTGTCAAAGTTCTCTTATGCATGTAGACCATCTTCTTTTTATTTTATATGATCAGAAATATTTAATTTAACTATGATGGATGTGAGGAAATTTTTTCTATCTTTTTTAAATTTATGAAGTGTGTGGTTCCCGGTCATTTCTCCAGAACTTTCTTTAAAAATAAAACAAAACACTTTTCTTTCTTGTTATTTTTCTTGCAATCTTTATATTTCTTTGACTACCAAGATGAACTTCTCCAAAGTCCCATATTCTGAAGATCTAGGATTCCAACAAAACATTAAGGTAAAGACGAGTACCACCTCTATAAAGCCATAGGGGGATTTACATCCTCGTGAGGTTGTCATTTCAGTCCTAATGGATTTAAGCGTCAACATTTTTGGCGACCATACTAGGGAATGAACTAAAATTTGAAATCTAGTATAACATTTTTTGAAAAATACACGACTTTTCCCTAGATTGATTGGCCCCACCTGGAAATTGGATTAAACAATCAATGAAGCATCTTACATCAACTATAAAATATGGTAATAGTGACAGTCGAGACTCGAGAAGAATTAGAAAGGTCCTGGCAGATCTTAGCCCGAGAAGAAGAAAGAGAAATCCTCTGGAGACAGAGGAGAGACAATGAGAATACTGAAGAAACTAAAGGCTAGCTAGAGCAGCACAAGGACAAGGTCGGGATTGAATTTGGATGAATACAGGGACCCATTACCATAAGTAAAATCAGAAAAATATGTATTCTAAGAAGTGGAAATCATATTTCTGGAACCTCTTCAGATATGGCAGAAAGAAATGAACAACCACAAGAAGAACCTCATGAAGAGAGACAAGGAGGTGGAAGAGGTTCTACAAGAAATCAATAAAATAGAAGAAGAATAAGAGATTCCCCTTTAAATATTCTAGGTGAGAAACATGACCTCCTTGTTCTCCCTAAGGGTACCTTGAAGGAATTGTTTGGAGACAGTACAATCGATGCAAAGAGGAACATTAAATTATTTCTTGATGTTTGTGATTTTCATCATGTTGAGCATGACGATTTCATGGTAAGGTTATTTCTTCAAACCTTATCAGGAAGAGCATATGAATGGTATATGAAATTACCCAATAGATCAATTCACTCATTTAATGACCTCAAAGCCATGTTCCTGAGTATGTTCACCCCTTCAATTGCTTATCATACTCTTCTCACTGATTTTAGCCAAATTTGTTTAAGAATCAAAGAATACAAGATTTTAATCTCAAGTTCAATAAAACCTTGAGAAACATTCCCGAAGATAAAATACCTAATGACCCAGTCATACTCGGTTGTTATAAGAATGTGATGCCCCCAAATGTGAAATATGCTATCATAACATCCCAAATGGATACCTTGGAGGAAGTAATGGTTAAATTCACTGAGATGGAAGAAATTATGATTGAAACGGGTGTCGACCCCGACATGATACTGGGAAAAGTACAAAGGAAGCTAGGAGGATTAAGTATTGATAATCAAGGAGCCTCTAGTTCAAGAAAGAATGAAGAATTAAATCCGAGACTAACCCAAAATCAAACAATTGGAGGAGGATTTTTCAAGGGAACCATAACATATGTGAAGGTAGACCTTTTTGTGGCACAAGAAACCAAGCAAAGAATCAAAATTGCACAAATGAATATAACTATCAAGAAAATCCATAACGAGATAACCAAACTAAGAAGGTGGGATAATTACATGGAAATACGAGAATTTCGACGCTAGAGCAAAGACAGAACCCTCCCCAAGAAAACAGAGTGAGGTTTGAAAACATGGATAATCCACAAAGACCAAGGATTCCCAGGAATCCAACCCCTAATGCAGTTGTTCTAGATGGTGTATATGATGAGAAAATAGTTGATCAAGAGAACTATTATTCACCTGATGAAAGTTTTGAAACTGTATAGATGGACGAATGTGACACATCCATGTATATATTTGAAGAAGGAAACAACGACCTCAACTCGCAAGAAAAAATCACCCAGAATAGAGGATTTGTAAATATATCCAAGAATAAAAATGAATTTGACAAAGAAAACCAAAAATATAAAGAAAAAACGAATGAGAAAAGAGAAAATGAGAAAATGACAGATAGTGTTGAAAGTAAGAAGAAACACCTGATGTCAAACTCCACGCAGATGACAGACAATGTTGTAGAGGACTTAAGTAAGCTAAGGATAACTCTTCCTTTTACAAAAGTGTTGAAGATTAATCAACAAAGGGAAAACATTTTGAGATTATTGGATGATCCTTCTAAAAAAGAATAAGTTGTTGTTACAAGTCCGAAACAAAGCCAAAACAAATCAACCGTCAAGTTGAGAGATAAAATTCCTCCCTTTTATATTTCAATTGAAAATCATGATGTTGCACTTCATAATTGTTTAGTTGATACTGGCACGACCAATAATATTTTTCCACTAGCAATCATGGAGGCATTGGGCATGAATTGTACCAAATATTAAGAAACTGGTGAAAGTATATATGCAATCGATTCTAGACAAGTGTCAACTTATGGAGAAATAAAGGACTTTTATGCTTGGATCACAGTGGCTCTCCATATTATTATAGTTTTTAGTATTATTGTAGTAGACCTTCCTCCAACATATAAATTTGTTTTGGGAAGAGATTGGTCATCCATGATCGGGGGATACATAATGAATGATGGAAGTTCATGATGTTGCCAGGCAAAGAAGGAGAAATTATTAAGGTGCCACATGAACCCAGGAAACCCTTCTCTTTCAAAAGGAAGGATAATGAGTTAATGGAAGATTATATAAATGTTGGGATTGGAAATTATGTTATCCTGGACATGGAACACATGGAAATCTTGGCGAAAATCCAAGACACAGAGCATCAAGAGCATCCATTTGAAAGTTATTGGAGGATGTCATTCGATGGAGCTTTTTCAAGCTTCGGAGTGGAGTTGGAATTGTCCTTGTAAGTCCATGTAATATTATGCATCCACATGCTATTAGACTTGAATTTGCATGTACTAATAATGAGGTAGAATATGAAGCTTTGATTCATGGAATTATTATTGTACAAGAAATGAAGATAGAACATCTAATTGTCACTAGTGACTCCGAGTTGGTAATTAATCAAGTCACCCAGAGGTATAAAATCAAGAAGGAAAGACTCAAATTATATTTCAAAAGAGTTAATGAATTGATGGAATCTTTCATCTCTTTCAACATTTCTTTCATTCCAAGGGAAAATAATCAGAAGGCAGTTTCATTGGCTTTGGCGGCCTCATTGTCAAACCTGGATGATATTCAAAGAAAAACATATTTTCAAGTAGAAAGAGTATTTCGACCTTCTACACCTGATAAGCTGGAATATTTACAAGTATTTTAGAATGATGAACAGTTGGAAATTTTTTTGTTGAGCGATGATGATGATGAAGAAAATCATATGTCTATTGTCCCAAAATATTGTATTCAATATGAGTCTCTTTTTACGAAATATGATCATGCTAAGAATATCCTGGAATAAATTTCACTCCGAAAGGTTAAAGAAACAAGAAAGGTCAATATTGGAACTGATAGTTCGCCAAAATATGTCAACTTGGGAGTTGATTTCACCATTGAGGAGGTTGATCAATATGTTGCATTGTTTAAAGAATATATGTATGTGTTTGCATGGACTTATGATGATTTGAACACTTATGATAAAACAATATTTCAACATATTATTCCTTTGAGAAAAGAAGCAAAGTCGGTCAAGCAAAAAATAAGGATGATGAACCCCAAATTAAAACCTCTGGTAAAGGTTGAATTGGAGAAATTAAAGAAGGATGGAACAATATATCTCATTAGACATTCTGATTGGTTTTCAAACCCTGTGATATTAAGAAAGAAGACTAGGCAAATTCGGATGTGCGTAGATTTCAGGGATCTAAACAAAGAAAGTATAAAGGATAATTATTGTTTACCTAATATGGAGCTTCTTCTCCATTAAGTCATGGGATAAACTTACATGTCCATGTTAGATGGTTTCTCTGGCTATAATCAATTCTTGGTTGTTGAGGAATACAGGGAGAAGACAACATTTATAACACCTTGGGAGACATGTGTGTATGCTAGGATGCCCTTTGGTTTAAAGAATGTAGGAGCCACATTTTAGAGGGACATGGATCATGAATTTAGTGGGTTGATAGGAAAATTCATGGAGGACTATAAAGACGACTTGACAGTGCATTCAAAAACAAGGGGTGATCACATTCATCAATTGAGGAAAGTTTTTGATAGATGCAAATTATATGGTGTTTCCCTAAACCCAAAGAAATGTTTATTCACTGCAACTCAAGGAAAATTATTGGGTCATATTGTGTGCAAGGAAGGGATTTATATAGATCAAGAAAGAGTTAAAGCTATAAATGAACTCAACCCCCCATCCTCTAAGAAAGGAGTTCAATCATTTTTTGGAAAGATCAATTTTGTGCAGAGATTTGTTCCTAACTATGCAAGTAATGTGAAGCCGATCAATTTATTGTTGAAAACGAACCAAAGGTTTGAATGGACAATGGATACAAAAGAATCTTTCAATAATATCAAAAGGGAAATCACCACAGATCCATTCCTCATTAGCCCGAATTTTCAAAGGGACTTCATCATCTATTCATTCTCTATGAAAACAATTGTTGCATCTCTTCTTACTCAGAGGAATACCAAGGGTGAAGAACTCCCAATCAATTTCATGAGAAAAACCCTTCATGATTATGAATTGAGGTATTTTGAACTGGAAGAGAAAGCCCTGGCTCTTGTAAAAGTGGTGGCGCACTTTCGTATGTACATACTAAATTCTCATGCCATTGCTTATGTTCCATCCTCACCAGTGAAGATGTTTTTGTATCAACAATTGAGAGAAGGAAAATGGACTAACTAGTTGGCGAAGATCCAAGAATATGATATTGAAATTAAACCTTTAAAGTTTGTCAAAGGACAAGGTTTATGTAATCTCATTGAAAATAGTGATTCTTTGGATGGAATGATTTCAATTTCAGTAGGAGAACCATTGGCCAATTCAGAATGGTATGGAGACATTGTATTCTACTTGAGTTCTGAGCAGTTTCCACTCACCATGAACCCTAAAGAGCGGAGAACATTGAAGATGAAGTAAAATCAATATGTGTTGATTGTTGATACATTGTTCAGAAGGAACTATGATGGTAGATTACTGAGATGTTTTGATGAAAACAAATCCCAAGAAATAATCAAGGAATTCCATGAAGGAATATGTGGTGGACATTTTGAACCTACGACCACTGCCCATAAGATAATAAGAGTTGGATTTTATTGGCCTTCAATTTTTAGAGACTCTTATGCCACAATAAGGAAGTGTGTGTCTTTCCAGCAATTTTCACGGAAAATGAAGAGACGATGTCGTTGCATCCCATAACTATAGAAAAATCGTTCTCCCAATGGGGACTTGATGTTGCCAGGCCAATAAATCCAAAGTCAAGAAAGGGAAATATGTATATTCTCACTGCTACAGATTACTTTACGAAGTGGCCAGAAGCAGTGGCATTAAAAATGGTTGATTCTGAAGAGTTAAGTAAGTTCCTCAAAGATAATATTTTGTCAAGATTTGGTGTCCCATACATATTTATCACTAATAATGGTTTGTTTTCATTGGTTCAAAATTTACAAAATTTTGTGGAGAATATGGAATTACTATGGGACAGTCATCAAACT
>JASDQU010306299.1:19563-59437 GCA_032191745.1 Picea mariana | reverse complement strand
TTTAGACTTAGTGATTGGTAAAGGTAAGCCATAGGCTAACAATAAGAAAGGTTTAAAATTAATATAATTATGTCACGATTTCGAGATTCGCGGTTCTATAAAGAGCACGTCTCTTGTCATCATATTTCCCGAAACTCCGATTCCCGATTCCCCGATACGTTTAAGTCTTAATTAAAAAATGAATTGGTTTAACCTCTTATAAGAAAGCTTTAAAATTAATATAATTACATCGCGATTTCGAGATTCGTGGTTCTATAAAGAGCGCGTCTCTTGTCATCATATTTCCCGAAACTCCGATTTCCGAAATCTCGATAGATTAAACTAATGATGTTTTGGACCTAATCATGATAATTCATTTAATTAAGATAAGTTAAAACCTATTTTTAAAAAAAAGAAACAAGCCATCACGATTTCGTGATTTCGGGATTCGCGATTCTGTGAGAACACGTCTCATGTCATCGTATTTCCCGAAATCCCGATTTCTGAAATCTTGAAAGGGCCTAATCTCAATTAATTAATATGCTAAAAACGTTTACATCTTAAATAAAACATCGCGATTTCATGATTTCGGCGATCGGGTTTCTTCGACCACATACCCTTTGACATCAAGATTGCCGAAACCCCGAAAATTCATGTTTTCAGATTTAATCCATAATTAACATTAATAAATCTTCTTTCTAAACAGGTTTAAAGTTAATCTTTCTTTGAGTGCTCATTAATGCGTCGTTGTCCGATTAAGTAAGTTTCTCTTTTTATTTTGAAAATGCCGAGAAAGCCTAAATACAGACATTAAATGCATATCTATGAAAATATTTTTTGCATTAAGAGCTTTAAATTCGCGACAGATGTATCTCATTATTTTTATGATATATTCAAAGTAAAAGTTTGAAACATCTTTATTTTTATTTTAATGCTGAGCTTATTCATCCATTTTCTGTGACAGTTTCTCAAGTCAAACGCAGAGCTATGGCACCTAAAAAAGCACCAGCTAAAGTTTAGAGAAGAGTTGGAATAAAAGAAAGCAGAGATTTCAAACATCAAATTGATCAACATTACGGAGATCAACAAGTGGATGGTGGCTTCAAATTTAAAGTTGAAAACTGTTAAATTCATAGAAAGAATAATAGAAAGTCGGTTGCCTGAATTACAGAGGAGATTTTTCTCATTTGAAGCAAATGAGATACCCGATGCTCCCAAAATCTTGGTGAAGTTTTTAGAGAAATGCGTTCAGTGTATTAATGTGGAAAAAGGAAGTTCATCAACGCAAGCCTAAAACCTTTTAGATGTTTTTATTATTAGAAGTTTAAAAGAAATTGTATACGGTTGACATTATTTTTACGTAACCGAAATTTTAGGAAGTTGGTTACTCACCAATGAGAAAGCTTTGACGAAAAGGTATAAATATAATTTCGAAAGGATGAGAAAGGGCTTCAGAATTTTTGGAGAGAGCCATTTTTCTAATATCAGTTTTCAAATACATCATAATATTTATCACAAATGAGATTCTGGATCCTGCAAATTTGTAATTGTGTCTTCTCCCTGTTATTTATCCTTTGTTGAATTTTTTCCTTTTAATGTTATTCTAACGAGAAATCAATTTGAATTTATATACATCATTGATTTATAGTTTCAGGTTGGTTTGGATGTCAAAAGAATTACAGTTTTTCCTCTGAAATTGCTTTAGTAATTTTAAGACCTGTAAAGATTTTGTTCCTTAATACTTAACCCTTGTTAGAAACCCCGTTTTTTCTTTCATCATTGTTTATTGAAGTATGAGATTCTTTCTTTATTAAAGCCTCATACTTTCCTTTAGTGTTTGTTTGTTGTTTTAAGATTTTTCAAAATTGTTACAAATCTAGGAAACGACCTTTAATGTGTTTACGTTACTGTTTGGATTTTAAAATTGTTTGCCTTGATCTCATCTCTAGAAATCTGAAGTAACAAATTGATTAAAAGCCTTTTATAAATAATTAATGATTTATCCTCCATGACTATTCCAAGCGTTAGACAACCCAACATTAAACCCAGACTCCAAGATCAAACTAGCATAGCCTTAAACCTATTTAATACCATTTTACAGACAACAACCAATCGGGCAGAATTAGAACGATCATGGGCTGCTATTGAAAGAGACATTAGCATCCAGGAACAACAAGAAGCAAGACAGAGACAGTTGAGAAACTGATTCTGTTTTACTTATCTTTTAAACTCTATTTCCCAAATTATTCCTTTAAATCATTCATGGATGCCTTGACGGTATGCTTTATAGCCTTAAAGAATAAACTCAGGAACAATAGGGGGATTGACTATCCTCTGGAATCTTGCAACAATAATTTTAGATTAGCAATTCTCCGCAACAAGGATGATGTCGACTCACTACCGGGCTATAGGCTCTAGCAAAGAATGAGTGCACACAAATGCTTATGGGCCCTAGAATAATCAGGAAAAATTCCACTTCCTAAGAAGTCTCTCCTATCTAGGTGGTCTGATAGGACCTCAAGATTGGATCCTAGGGGGATATCTTAAAATCATTCTCATACTTGAAGAAAAGAGAGGGGGCACAAGATGTCTGGATTAGGATAGTGGCAAGCTCAGAGATCTCCTTGAACAATTACATTTGATCGATATTGAAACCAGAAGTGGCACCTTCATCTAGACTAACAAATGATCTGGAGCCCAAGAAATTTCATGTAGATTAGATCAGTTTTTCATTTCATAAAATTTGATTCTTGATAGACACTTAATTGAGGCTAATATCCTCCCAAAATAGGGCTTTGATCACTATCTAGTGCAGTTATGGATCGATACAATTAGTATGCCCAAATACAAGTTGTTTCGATTTGAAATTTTTTGGCTAACTCATCGAGAATTTCCAAATCTCTCTCGCACTTGGTGGGATAATGGTGAAATCTCTCATGGCACACTAATGTACAGATTCCAACAAAGGATGAAAAATTTGAAGCAACAACTTAGAAATTGGAATACAAATTTCTTTCGAAACATTTCCAGGCTCAACGGTCACTTGAACAACGCCTGGAGGAAATCCAACAAGAATCCATTTCACAGGGCCACTCATATTCTCTATGATAGGAAGAGGAGACACTCAAGAAGCAACTGGAGGAGAGATACAAGTAGGATAAGATTTGGTCAACTACTACAATGATCTTCTTTCAAAGCCGCTCCTTGATTACACTCCAGCCATCAACAAAGTAACCTGACACATACTGGCTATTATTACTCAAGAAAATAATCAAGCCCTGTTGAGGCCCATCACCATTGAAGAGTTATACCAAGCCATGAAGGAAATGCCACTGGGAAAGGCACCAGGGTCGGATGGATTTACAACATACTTCTTCCATTATTATTGGTCGATGATAAGAGAAGAAGTCTAGATGCTATGGAGGAATTGTTGGATCATGTTGTCATTGATGCCAATGGTTTGTCATTGATGTCAATGGTTTGATTACTTGGGAGATTGTTGGATCATATGTCATTGATGTAAATGGTTTGGTTTGATTGATGTCATTGGTTGATTTCAAGTAATTGATTGATACGATTCCCTTTATGAGAATGTTATATGTCCAAGTGGAAACCAATCGATGCAAAGATGAATCATTATTGTCTTATCATATTTGATAAGGTGCACAAATGGATGAACTCCAAAGTGGTCCCCTTATGGTGAAATCCCTCACGGGAAGACGCTTTATGGAATGAGTTATCCTAAAAGAATGGTTGGAGGACCCATGCTTGTATGTGGAATAATGAGATGAAGATCAATGAAGTTGTTGGTGAAACTATCCTAGATGGATAGTTCTTGTCATTCCATTTCCGGTGGTATGTGGAATGTCACATAACTCCTCACGGTTTGAGAGTTATGGTCTTATGAAGTTGAAGGACCCTCATATGATGGCTTGAAGCTCCAAAAGGTCAAAGAAGTAAAAGTGCTTGAAAAAAAGAAATCATTATTTAAATGATAAAGTAAAGTGACAAAATCAAGATGGATTATTTAAATAATAAAGAAAAGTGACAAAATCAAGAAAGAATATTTAAATGATAAAGTATTGGAGAACTTTCTATTCATGGAAAGTCGTTAACCCTAAAATAAGGAAAATGGGTTAAGAGACCTAGAAATGGGTTAAGTAACCTAAAAATGGGTCAAGTGACCTAGAAGATGAAAGTATAAATAAGAAGCTAGGATCTCTTGTAAAATACACATTTTGGGGGAGAATCCTTTGTGGATCAATGGAGAGCTTCTTGGTAATATCTTGTGGAGTATTGATGGAGAGATTCTTGTGAGAGCATCCTATTGATGTGGATATATTGAGCATGATTGAAGATCTATTCTGAGGAAGAGAACGAGAGGAGGATCTCATGGATGCATCAAAGTTTCGGCAATATCGGAGATCTTGATGGCAAAAGTCTCGGAGTCACAGAAAACCCTATTTTCTGATGTACATGCGGGTTGTCTGTGTATAGGGTGCGTGTACACACGGGCTGGCTGTGTATAGGGTGAGTGTACACGTGGGCTGACTGTGTACAGAGAGCGTGGGCTCAATAAAATCATGGAGATTTGTGTTTGAGTTGGTGCCAAGCTCTTGGATGTTGAGGCAGGTTCCAGATCTGCATTCTATGGCCTCAGATCTATGACTAATACACTAGTATGGTTACATTATTGTCTTGATAGATGCTATTGTTTGATATGTTGTGAATGCTTAGGAAATTCTTGGTATGGATTCTATAATGTGGCTCAATTTGGTTGATTTGATGGATGAAGTGAGCAGCACTCTTGTGATTCAGTAGTAACATGATTTCTATGGTATACTTTTGTTTATACATGATTGAGATAGCATTCATATTGACTTGTTGTGGAGCACAAGCAAGCTATTGGAGAGCTTGGATGTATTGTGACTCGCTGTGGGTTAGTTTGGACAGTGGAAGACATAAGAGAAAGTGATTGCAGGTTGCAGAGGATCTGGGCATGTGAAGCAAAGAAAAACCCTAAGTGCTCAAGAGTAGACACTTGTTATATTATACACTGGCCGCGTTCACATGCGGGCTGTAGTGAGCTAGAGCGCGTGCACACGTGGGCTGCACTACTGACAGGTCGCGTACCTATTGACAGATTGATATCTGTTGAGGATTGTTGCCTCATCTCAGTTGATGCTGAGGGTGTAAGATGAGTCTTGCATATAGAGCTGGTGCTCTTGTAGAGTTGTACTCTATTCAGTTGTTGCTGATAAACCCAAGGATTGTAGTCTGTAATAAAAATAAAATTGTACATACATCTTGTGTTCTTTGTGTCCATTATGATGATGACTTGTTGATGATATATTACTGATATATGATGCTGATATATGGCTACATCTAACTGGTTATAAATGACAGCAATGGGTAATGAATAAATGTTGAATGCTAATTGATAAGTTTTGTGTAATAGGGAAGTTTTTGGAAAAAGAGCCCCACACTCATTCACCCGCCCTTTAAGTGTGGTAGGTGTGTCCAATAGGAATCCATAACTTCTGGTCAAGTTCTCTCAACCCTCAATGCTACTTTTCTAACTCTCATTCCCAAGGAGGAGACGGTCACTCAATCAAAATAATTTCGACCCATTGCACTTTGAAATGTGATCTATAAGATCATTACCAAAGTCATTTCTCTCAGAATAAATCCCATTCTCCCCTTCATCATCTCCAAGGAGTAGTCGGGTTATGTTGAGGGGTTCCAAATAATGGACAGTTTCATATTGGTACATGAAGTGATCCACTCGCTTAAATCCACCGGGATATGAGGTATTCTTATAAAGCTTGACCTTTCCAAAGGCTTTGATTGCCTTAGATGGAAATATATAAAATCCCTTATTTCTTCTTTTGGTTTTAGTAATGAATGGATCCAATGGATAATCAACCTAACTTCCTCTACGTTTTTTCCATTCTAGTCAATGGTGTACCCTCCAAAAATTTCCCTCCCTCTAGAGGTATCCGTCAAGGGGATCCTCTCTCTCATTTTCTCTTTGTTATCATGGATGAAGGATTGGGTCGCTATATCACTGCCTCTATAGCGGAAGGCTCTCTCCAGGGTCTCCCTTACATGGTTTGCAACCAGTCACTTCTCATAGCCAATTTATAGATGACGCCATGTTGATGGGCACTCAGACTGATCAGGAATCCATCAAGCTTAGGTCCACTCTTTTGGAATTTAGTGAATCTTCTCGAACTACCTTTAACTTGGATAAATATCAACTTTTATTCTTTAATACTCCTCTGGCTATTTAACAACATATTTCTCGACTTCTGGGCATACCCATGAGCTCCCTTCCATCCAACTATCTTGACATTTCTCTTTCAGATTCAGCTTCATGCAATATATCTTGGGATACCCTCCCCCAATCCCTATCCAATCGTTTAAACTCCTGGACCTACATGATCCCTCAATTTAGCTGCGGGTCTTGTACTCATCAAGTCAGTTCCCCAAGCCATCCCCGTTTATCTCTTCTCCACCCTTGCATCCCTACAATCAGTCATTAAAGCCATCCGAAATATTAAGCAGAACGTCGTCTAGAAAGGCCATAATCCAGGAAAAAAAAGGCTCTTTTCAATTGGGAGAAAGTTTGCAAACCAAATTTTAATGGAGGCCTAGGACTCAGGGATCTAAGCCTTCTAGATAACGTTATGGGAGCCAAAATACGGTGGCACTGGCTTAAGAACCCAATTGAATTATGGGGAAAAAATTGGAAGAGAAAATATGCCCCCCATTTTACCAAGGCACAACTTATCATATTAAACGATTTGATCCATGTATATTAAACAATGGAAAATACATGCATTACATAGATATTTTTCCCTTGGAAACCCAAACCGAGAAAACCAACATCTTCTATATTCATCTAATCATACATTGTTTACAATAAAATATACATATAGGATCCCTTAGTATAAAAAACCCTAATCCAATAACCTAGATTAGTCAACAACCCTAATTCCTTAACTAGAAATAGAAGACCATCAACAAAAACCATGTGTCAAAAAACCGCCAAAAAACGGACGCAAAAAATTACAATTTTTTTTTTCGGGGGCAACCCCCACAAAGGGGGGAAACCTTCCCCCTATGATCCCCTGAATATGGTGTCTCCTCCCCCCTATGACCACCCATGAAAGGGGGTGATCCACCCCCCTCTGACCCCCCAGGAAAGGGGGNAGTCATGCAAAGAATATAACACATACCCAACAATCCAAGGCTCAAACATATGGAATGAATCCTGGCACAATCATCACTTCATTCATGAACATGACTTTTGGGAAATCATGAAGGGACAACATGCTCTATTCTGTTCTGACTCGTGGCAACAATTGCCTCCTCTAAAATCCTTGGATAATATGCACTTGATCCAGCACCACATGAAACATTTAGATTCCCTCAGGGTTGCGGATCTCTGGTTGGCTGATTCCCCTCATCCTCTCTAGCGGACCTGGAAAACTCACTCCATTGATCTCAATATTCCCACCGAATGTGACCTGCAACATTGGCAAGATGTTGTTGTCCAGAGAAAGATTTGCATCAAAGAGGGCCTGAATATTCTTTGTTGGGGCCACTCTCCTTTGGGTACTTTCATGATTAAAGAAGCATACAATATACAAGCTAATTTTCATATTCAACAAAAATAAAACATCTAGAATATCATTTGGAAATCGTGCTTGTGGCCAAAATTTTCCACTTTCCTTTGGCTCTTGGTTCCTAATCATATTCTAACCTGGGATAACCTAAGGAAAAGGGGGTTCATTGGACCATCGATCTTCCATATTTGTCAGCAATAAGAGGAGTCAATGGAACACTTATTAAATAAATTCTCATTTAGTGGGGATATTTGGGATCACACATCATAGAGCATGAGGAAAAAAAATAGAGCAAGAGATAACATCATGAGCATTATAGAAAATTGTGGATATTTAGCATTCAAAAATCCAATTTTAAATCGGATATGGTAGTTTCTACCAGGATTTGTGGTCTGGCAGTTCTGGAAAGAGAGAAACGGGTGTACTTTTCACTCCCAGGTGTCTCCCCCTTCCCTTAATTGGTCTAAGATATATGTAAATATACAAGAAACAATTTGTGCCCAACACTGGACCCAGGAATATCTCTCATGTGAAGCCAAGGTGTTGATATTATGATATATTCGGTAGGTATTAACCTCTACATGTAACCTTTGACGAGACTAGAATATTTCGAGAACCAAGAGAAAGCCTAAACAGACGTGTAGAAACCCTAGAAGACATGTCGACTCAATAAAAGAATTGTTATTTAAGTGTTAACCTATAAAAGAAGTAGTCGGCCTAGATAGGTGACAAAGAGCACTATAAATAAGAGGGCGCTAGAGATCATTTGTCACTCTTACTCTCACAACTGCATAATACTAGTGGTGCACAAGTTTGGAGAGGGAGTGCAGTTGCAGCTACTGTAACTCAGATTTTGGCTTTTGGTTGGACTTTCTCTTGGTTATGGTTTGGACTTTCTGCTTGGTCTTTGGTTATTCTTTCTTGGTGCACTAGCCTTGGAGAAAGGTTCTCTACCTTGGTTGGCTATTAGTCTGCTTCTGGAATTATTTTTTCTGTCAAGGTTAAGGTGCTCAGGGGTGACCTTTGTGCCTATGGTTGGGTGACAATATTTAAATATTGTCTATAAAAAAATGAGCACATCTCTTTATTTTCTAATAGGTTATGGGCCCACACTATCTTCATACAGTCTAACCACTAGAATATATATTAGGAAGTTATTTTTTAAGCTTGTTGTGGCACTGTTTACAACTGTAGCTAGGTTTTTTTATTATGCAGCTGCAACAAACCCTAACCCTTGTGTTCGGGCACTTACGATGAAACTTTTGACCTAATTTATTGACATCCTAATGCACCCTAGCCTAGCACACCTCTTGGTAGTCTCAGCTAGAAAAAACATCAGGTTTGAATTTTTGGTCAAAGTCAAAGTCAAAGTTTGAATGGTTAAAGTCAAAGGTTGACTAGTCAAAGTCAAAGTCAAAGTCAAAGGTTGACTTTTGTTCAAATTGATTTTGTATTCAAATTTGAAATTTTAGAGTTTCTAGCTTGTTGTAATCAATGAACCTTGTGATTGGGTTTCTAATCCTTTCTTGTCAATATGGTATCTAGTTTCAGATTGGAAGAGAAGTCGGACGTTGCTATAAGACTTCAAAGGTATGCACTTGTATATGCTATCCAATTTATATCATCTAGAAAAACGTGAGTGTGTTTGCGGGAAAAGTATTAGAGACCTTGTCCAAGATGTAATCGTGGATTCAGTGCAGGCATAGGAACAAGTGCACCCTTCATAGTAGTTGAGGCTTTAGGTTCCAGGTTTGATTAAATTGTTAAGCTTCAATTTTTTGTATATCAAGGGTGATAGTTGCTACATTAAAAAATTGTGAAAGCAGTCTTTGAAATATTCTATTATTACTAGGCACAATGAATACTCGACTGCATATGAATACTATTGATCTAGATGCTTATTGTACTTGTTCGCAAGTTGAACTAACATCTCCTCTAGATAGAAATTTCTTGTTTTTTCTTGTTGTTGTTGCTTTGGGAAGGTACCCTTGTGAAATATGTTTTATGAACAATCCTTGTGGAAGTTTTCATAGAAGAAGTTTATAAGGATGACACAATTGTCAGATGGTCAACAATCAAAACAAATAGAAACAAACTTAAAGAGACTCAGAGGAGTCAGACTCGAAAGAATTTAGAAATCAAAAGGAAACCAGAACATGCTTGTGACACTTTGTAGAAAGCAAAGAGAGATGCAACAAACAAAAGCATGGACTCTCTCAGATGGAGGAAGATGATCACATAATTCCAAAAGAAGAGGATGCATATTGCTCATTCAGACATGACGTCAGGATTAGGAGGGGGCTAATACCCAACGACATAATCCATTGAAGAATAATCTGTAAAGAATATGAAGTATCTATCCATGTTCTTCATTGAAAGTATCAACCATGATCAATAACWCRTGTTCAAYTTGACTCCAKAAGARGTCTTCTTTGAAAAGAAKCCTTGAATATCCTTGGTTTTCCATCTACATTTATGTTCCTATGGCAGAAGGTTGGAGCCTTCAAGAACGAAGGGAATGTAATCTATAGAATATTCCATGGACTCCAACATTGAAGAGAAACATGAGGAAGAACATGAAGATTCCAAGAAAGAAAGAAAGGTTAGAACAACCAATTGAACCAATTTGAACCCACTAGAAGCACTCAAGCAGAAGGAATGGAAGGAAGATGTGATGAAGAACAATGTATGTGAGAAATTGTGAAAAATACTTAAGCATTGATAGATACAAGGCGAGAGTCAAGGCTAGAGGGTTCTCCCAATAGGAGGGAGAAGACTATGATGACAACTTGTTCTAGTGACCAGATATACCTCTGCCTGAGCCATTATATCTCCTGCAGTATCCATGGGTTGGATTTTACATCAGATGATTGTAAAGAATGTTCTTTTCAACAAAGTAATTGAAGAAGAAGCGTATGTATGGAAATCTCAAGGTTTTTAGGTATACCGGAAAGAGACCCTTGTATGAAGATGGAAGAAGACCTTGTATGGATTCAACCAAACTTGGTGCAGAGCCTCTCATCTAAAACATAAGCATGGTGAAAAATTGCTATGATAGAGGAAGTATATTGAAATGGTTCTTCAAGAGTCTTGGATGATCGATTGCAAATCCATGGCAAACTCCCAGGATGATAGATTTGAAGAAGTTGAGAGACTCTAATCCAGTAGACCCATCTCTATATCGATAATTGATTGGATCGTTAATGTATTTGGAGAATACTAAGATGTATATTTGTTTTCTGGGGCATTTAAGTTATGATATACACCTGCATGGATTTATCGATTCAGATTGGGCAGGGAGTGAAGATGACAAAATAATTGCTACTTGTATATGTCTCAGTTTGAGCTTTGCCATGATGTCATGGGCTGGTAGGAAATAAAATTATGTTGCACTCAACACTGTAGAAGGAGAGTATATTTCATCTTGTGATTCTTGTACGAAAGTGTTGACGCTTGAATTCGTTAGTACCAAAATGACAACCTCACGAGGATGTAAATCCCCCTACGTTTTTATAGAGGTGGTACTCCTCTTTACCTTAAGATTTTCTTGGAATTCTAGATCTTCAGAATATGGGACTTTGGAGAAGTCCATTGTGTTAATCAAAGAAATATAAATATTACAAGAAAAATAACAAGAAATAAAAATGTTTTGTTTTATTTTTAAAGAAATTTCTCAAGAAATGACCAGGAACCACACACTTCATACATCTAAAAAAGATAGACAAAATTTCCTCACACCCATCATAGTTAAACTAAAGATTTATGATCACATAAAATAAAAAGAAGATGGCCCGCATGCATAAGATAAATTTAACATAGTAGACACATGGGCAGCTCAAATAAATATAATAATATATCAATCTCAAATACTTTATACTCAAAAGTCAAAGTTACAAAGCATAATCAAAACTGATCTCGAAATAACTCTCTTGAAATTTCTAAAAAATATATAGTATGTTACATATTCTTTGAAATTTAAAATGCATTTGTCCTTAGGACTGGGATTGGGGCTCCCACAGACCATAAAGAAAATTTAAACAAGAATTAATCTTGTAGAAGGAGGATGGTGGGTGGTAAAAGAACAACAAGACATGGAAAAAAGAAAAGGAGAAGTTATCAGACTTCAGTTAAACCTTTCTAATCAAATAAGTGGAGTAACTGGATGAAAGAACTGATAAAGAAAGAAATATGTGATCAACATAAACTTACTATGCTGGTCTATCATGTATTCATTTTCTTGCTGCTATCCTTTTATTGTATTCATTAATAGTTACAAGAATTGCCTCAACTATTTCTTTCCCCTCGTTGGTTAATTTGTTGATTGCTTTCTTGAGCCATTCTAGAATATAGTTTTTCATTGGTGCGACATTTATATCATGTTGTATTTTAATGTTAAATAACTTGCCTTCCAAGTCTCTTAAATAAAGGGAAATACCATGTATTTCTTCCTAAATATATTGATTCTCCACGGAATAGTCCACTATCCAAGTTTCTAGATCATCTTCATTATATTCGAGTATACCATAGAACTTTTCAACTAATAACTGACGCAGTGAGGTTCTTCCATCCGACCTCCTGCTCACAGGATCGTTCAAATTTCCTCTTCTGAGATGAAGAGGCTCTTTATATTCCCGAATGGAATCCCTATTGACAACCCAATCCATAGGTCCTCCTCTCTTGTTATGGCCTTCTGGACGTGACCACAAACTTCCCCGACTTAATTTCAGGTTTCAGGGTTTCGCGATCCCCGCTGTCGAGAATTTCTGTTCCTTCTAACTCCCGACCTCTGATTCACTGCTGCGCCAATGCACGCCCCTTTTGGACTTAGCCCCTCCTGGCTATGCCAAGGTCCACGTGACCACTACCCTATAAGACCGCAGCCTTACTCCCTATCAGGGTTTCGGACATCGCAATGCCAAAATGCTTGAACACTTCGCTCCCGGGATCCCTGATTCTCCGAATCCCGACGTGCCTTTGTCTAGCTGGCCTCCAGGCTAGAATCATGGTCCATACGACCTCCCATCATATGACCGCAGTCAATTTACTTTTTGGGGATTTGGACCTTTCAGTGACGAAATGCACATGTCCCCTGGACTTGCGATCCTCCGATTCCTGATCCTTGGCTATGATGACAGTTGGCCTCTTAATTGGCGCTTCCCTCCATTCGGGGTTTCAGACTTCGGAGTTCCACAATTCATGAACCTGTTGCTCCCGGGATCTCCGATCCTCCAAATCCTAATTTTCCGATCCTTTGATCACGATCGCGAGTTGACCTTTCAACGCCTGTCACATCTGTCAGGGTTTCAGACTTCGCAGAATCGCGAATCCTAATGCATTATGTTTCGGGAATTTCCTTTTCCCGAACCCCAATATGGTGTGCCACATGTCCACCGTTGACCCTTCCGTGGCCCCACATAGTTCTCTTCCCATCGGAGTATCGCATTTCACGATTTCACGGCCCCAAGTGTCGATGTCCTCAGGATTCACGAAACTCCAATTCCCGATCCTCCGTTATGCTAACAGTTGCCCTCTAAATGGGCACTCCCCTCCATTTGAGGTTTCGGACTTCGCACTTTCAAAAAGTTTGAATTTCTTGTCCCCAGGATTCCTGATATCCTGAGTGTTGATTAGACGATGAACGGCCTCCTGTCGAGACTTTCCCCCATGGCTCTGATCACTGCCACGCGTCCTCCACAAGACGGACGGTCTGGATCTCCTCTCGCCAATTCAGAACCTCTGATGTCCCGACTTCCTCGACCTCGAGAACTCCGATTTCCCGAGTGCCGATATCCCGATGTCACTCCTCTTGTCAGGATTTATCCTCTTCTATCATGAGATTTAACTGTTGTGCAACTTCTATCAGATCCGACGGCTATCAGGTATCTACCCAATATTTGACGGCTCAGATCAATTCTCCTGTGTGCTCCTTCTCTGATTCTCTTCTAGATGCGAAATCTAACGGTCCAAATCTATTTGGCCGATCCAACGGCTGCTGTGCTCCCTCCTGAGCTTCCTACGCGCTTTCTTACTGCACTTAGAAGAATTCTACGATTTTCTCAAAGGCCTCAACCTTTGTTCCTTTCTTCTCTGCGAGCTCCCGAAACTTGGGCTTTGCCTGCGTGTGTAAAAACGCTAACTCCCTTTGAGATTTTCCTCCTTTCAAATCCTTAAAGGATTCTTCAACTCCTGCACTTCTGTAGAGTCTTCTCATGCACACACTGTTTCCATCTCTTCTGAGCTTCTGCAAACACTCAGACCCCTAAGGGATTTTGTCTTCCTTCTTTCTCCCACAGATGGAGAATATTTGGATGCCCTCCTGGCTATCCTTTACTCCAGCAACCTCTTGCTGAGTCTATCAGGGTGTTCAACAACCCTGTGAAGATCCTTCAGTGGATTCTTCCTTCAACTCCAAAACTCAATGAGTTCTCTTCTTCCCCTGTGCCTGTCTGCACACTGACTCAAATGCCCACCTGGCAAAGTTCCTTCTCCACAGAACGTTCAACAGTTATGTCCTCTGTGCACCTATGCACCTGCAGGATGCCCTCCTGGCAGAGCTCTCAGAATCCTCAATGATTCTGGTTCTTCTACCTGTGAACTCACAGTAGACTTTTTCTTCAGCACCTTGTGCCTATGCTCAATGCCCACTTGGAAGATCTTCTACATAACTCCTCAGAGCTTCTGTCTGCAACTGTGTCTCAGCTACACAACCTTTCCTCCAAGGTATCCAACAACCTTGAGGTCTTTTCTTGAGTTGTTGACTTCATCTTCTGTGCCGCAACATGTCTCTGTCTGACTCCGCAGAGCTCAGAAGTGCATCCTCTATGCACGGCTCTCAGAACCCGCAGCCTTCTTTCACACCCTCCTAGTGTGAAGCCTCAAAGACCTTCCGCTGAAAATCAAACAAGATTGCAAATGCACAACTACAGCATACATTTACAACATATGAAGAACACTCGTAGACATCCACATAACACAGAATATATGCAGGAAAAACTGCTTCTGTTTTATATTAAAAATGGCAAATGCCTGTATTTTACAAGGGTGTTCTCGAGCTCTCTCTGGCTCTTCTCTTCTGCTCTCTACTCGCAGAACTCGACCTCTATGCTAGCTCAACTCTACCTCTATGCTAGCACACTCTCTATGCTATCTACCTCGAATAACTCCAAAATGAGATCTGAAATCTCTTTTTACCTGAGGGGGCTCTTCGAGCGCTTCCCTCCAAACTCACCTACTCTATTAATTACAATAAATGGTTGTCTAGTCCATCATCTGGATATAGATCTCATCCTTACAAAACATTAAAGGCCAATCTACCTAATGCCTGCACAAAGGCATGGCTTCCCACCTCAACAACTTAAACATTAAATTACATTCAAATCAGATTTTAAAACGAGGGTTGCGCCTCTCTTCAGCGCACAATTTGAATTTGTTGGCATGGATGGCTAGCTGGCTGGATGACGTGGAGAGATGCTCCTGCATCAAACTCCTCATCTACAAAATTCATGAGCTCCTGCTCATGAGCTTCCCCTCTAAGCTGTTGGAAATCCTCCTGGATCCCAAATAAATCTATGGAGCTTTCCATATGCTCCATTCGGCTACTGTTGCTACTACTTTTGCATTGCTACTGCTGCTGTTGATTCTCTCCTACCCAACGTTTCCTTGTTGGTGGTCTCTGCTAATAAGATGATCAGCTCCATGATCTCTTCGATCACCTCGTCCAACTGCTCCCATGGCTGTCTCTTCTCATGTAGTCTCCTCAGCTGCAAAATTTTTTGGCACATGGGCAGATCATCGTGACCTCCCATACCTGCTTCATCATTAGCTTCCAACTTTGCCTGTTGGATGTACATGCCTTGCACTTTTACCCTCTCTTCCAAGGATTCAATCTGTTGCCACAGATCAGTAAAGAAAATGTTGTCCGTGTCTTCCTCTTCTTCTGCTGCAAACTCCCACATTGCAGCATTTTCAGCTTCATGGCTGAATGTGTCGAGCCATTCCTCAGAATGCTCATTTTATTCTTCTTCTTCTTCTTCTTCTGCTATTAGCTTCAACGCTACAATGCTCTTAGCTTCCTGGCTGAAAGTAGTGAGCCATTCCTCAGAATTCTTGTTCTCTTTTCTTCCTTGAGTAGCTCCCAAAGTCTGCTCCAATTTCTCTTGGACAGTCACGACCGACTGTTCCTCTGCTGTTGCTGCATCTGCAACCCAAATTTCCGCCTCCTCCGGGGTGAATGGTAGGAATATCTGCATTTCCCCAATCATCATACGGCTCCTCAAATCCTCTGCTGTCAGCTGCACCTGCTGATCTAAATCCATATGCTTTGTCAGCTCCTCTGGCTGAACCCAACTCATTTTCTCATCCCTGCCCACCTGGCAGTCCAAGATGTTTTCGCAGCCCTTCTGGAAATCTAGAATTTCTACTCCACCCTCTTGGCAGCTCTTGAGATCTTCAGCCGATCCCATTTCAAATTCAAAATCATTAAGACTTTCCCCAGTCTCTGGTTCGCATATTTGAACCATTTCTTCCTCTATGGCCTTGAGGTTTTCAGCATACCTCAACCATCTTTTCAACAGCCTACGTTGTCTTCTGACCATCAAATCCTTGACTGGCCATCTCATCTTCGGCTTCTTCATGGGCCATTCATGCATCCATCTTGACCTCTTCTCCTGCCACATCTCAATTGCAATTTCATCCAGTCTCACGTTCATCTTAGAAAGTTCTTCATCCCATTCGGCGTCACTCATCAGTTTGAGGTCCTTTCTTCTAGCAAATCTATGGCCTTCAGTAGCCATCTTGCTGTCTCTGTCTACTTTTCTGGCAAACCTGTTGCTGACACTTTGCACCCTGAGTGTCTCAGCTTCTCTTACAATCCTCTTGACTGTCTTCTCGACTGCTGCCTACCTGCAAACAATCGTCACAGAGTCCTCAACAACTCTGTCTTCTTCTTTCCTCCTTCTATCTGCAATATACAAACAGAATCTCGCTCTTATACCACTTGACGTGTGTATCAGAGTGCTCCAATTCCTCCTCTTTCTCTCTCTGTCTACAGTATACAAATAGAGACAAGCTTTGATACCACTTGACATGTATCAGAGTGCTCCTTCTCTCTCGCTCCTCCTGCCTGAAATATACAAACAAGAATATGGCTCTGATACCACTTGACGCAGTGAGGTTCTGCCACCCAACCTCCTACTCACAGGATCATTCAACTTTCCTCTTCTGAGCCAAAGAGGCTCTTTAGATTCCCGAATGGAATCCCTGTTGACAACCTGATCCACAGGTCCTCCTCACCTATTACAAACTTATGTACGTGACCGCAAACTTCCCCAACTTAATTTCGGGTTTCGGGGTTTCGTGATCCCTGCTGTCGAGAATTTTTGTTCCTTCAAACTCCCGACCTCCGATTCACCGATGCGCCAATGTGCGCCCTTTTTGGCCTTAACCCCTCCCGGCTATGCCAAGGTCCACGTGACCTCTACCCTATAAGGCCGCAACCTTACTCCCTATCAGGGTTTCAAACATCACAATGCCGAAATGCTTGAACACTTCGCTCTCGGGATCCCCGATTCTCCGAATCCCGATGCGCCTTTGCCTAGCTGGCCTCCAGGCTAGACTCGTGGTCCATGCGACCTCCCGTCATATGACCACAGTCAATTTCCTTTTCGGGGTTTCAGACCTTTCGGTGACAAAATGAACATGTCTCTTGGACTCGTGATCCTTCGATTCCTGATCCTTGGCTATGATGACAGCTGGCCTCTTAATTGGTGCTTCCCTCCATTCAGGGTTTCGGACTTCGGAGTTCCACAATGCATGAACCCATTGCTCCCGGGATCTCCAATCCTCCGAATCCCGATTTGTCAATCCTCCGATCACACTCGCGAGTTGACCTTTCAACTCCTGTCACATCTGTCGGGGTTTCAGACTTCCTGGAATTGTGAATCCTAATGCATTATGTTTCAGGACTTTCCTTTTCCTGAACCCCGATACGGTGTGCCACCTGTCCACCGTTGACCCTTTCGTGGCCCCACACAGTTCTCTGCCCGTCGGAGTATTGCATTTCATGATTTTACGACCCCACGTGTTGATGTCCTCAGGACTCGTGAAACTTTGATTCCCGATCCTTCGTTATGCTAACGGTTTCCCTCTAAATGGGCACTCCCCTCCATTCGGGGTTTCGAACTTCGAACTTTCAAAAAGTCTGGATTTCTTGTCCCCGGGATTCCCGATATCCCGAGTGTTGATTAGCCAATGAACGGCCTCCTGTTGAGACTTTCCCCCATGGCTCCGATCACTTCCACGCGTCCTCCATAAGATGGATGGTCTGGATCTCCTCTCACCAATTCGGAACCTCTGATGTCCCAACTTCCTTGACCTCGAGATCTCCGATTTCCCGAGTGTCGATATCCCGATGTCACTCCTCTTGTCAGGATTTCTCCTCTTCTGTCATGAGTTTTAACTCCTGTGCAACTTCTGTCAGATCCAACGACTGTCGGGTATCTACCCAAGATCTGACGGCTCAAATCAATTCTCATGTGCACTCCTTCTCCGATGCTCTTCTGGACACGAAATCTAACGGTCCAGATCTCTTCGGCTGATCCGATGGCTGCTGTTCTCCCTCCTGAGCTTCTTGTGCACTTTCTTCCTACACTTAGAAGAATTCTATGATTTTCTCAAAGGCCTCAACCTTTGTTCCTTTCTTCTCTGTGAGCTCCCGAACCTTGGGCTTCACCTGTGTGTGTAAAAACGCTAACTCGCTTTGAGCTTTTCCTCCTTTTGAATCCTTAAAGGATTCTTCAACTCTTGCACTTTTGTAGAGTCTTCTCATGCACACACTGGTTCCATCTCTTCTGAGCTTCTGCAAACACTCAGACCCCTAAGGGATTTTGTCTTCCTTCTTTCTCCCATAGATGGAGAATATTTGGATGCCCTCCTGGCTATCCTTTACTCCAGCAACCTCTTGCTGAGTCTATCAGGGTTTTTAGCAACCCTGTGAAGATCCTTCAGTGGATTCTTCCTTCAACTCCAAAACTCAATGAGTTCTCTTCTTCCCCTGTGCCTGTTTGCACACTGACTCAAATGCCCACCTGGCAGAGTTCCTTCTCCACAGAACGTTCAACAGTTCTGTCCTCTGTGCACCTATGCACCTGCTTGATGCCCTCCTAGCAGAGCTCTCAGAATCCTCAGTGATTCTGGTTCTTCTTCCTGTGAACTCACAACAGAGTTCTTCTTCATCACCCTGTGCCTACGCTCAATGCCCACTTGGCAGAGCTTCTACAGAACTCCTCAGAGCTTCTATCTACATCTGTGTCTCGGCTACACAGCCTTGCCTCCAAGGTATCCAACAACCTTGATGTCTTTTCTTGAGTTGTTGACTTCAGCTTCTGTGCCGCAGCACGTCTCTGTCTGACTCCGCAGAGCTCAGAAGTGCATCCTCTGTGCACGACTCTCAGAACCCACAGCATTCTGTCACACCCTCCTGGTGTGAAGCCTCAAAGACCTTCCCCTGAAAATCAAACAACCCTGCAAATGCACAACTACAACATACATTTACAACATACATTTACAAAATATGAAGAACACTCACAAACATCCACATAACACAAAATATATGCAGGAAAAACTGCTTCTGTTTTATATTAAAAATGGCAAATGCCTATATTTTACAAGGGTGTTCTTGAGCTCTCTCTGGCTCTTCTCTTCTACTCTCTACTCACAGAACTCTACTTCTATGCTACCTCAACTCTACCTCTATGCTAGCTCCCTCGACTAACTCCAAAATGAGATCTGAAATCTCTTTTTACCTGAGGGGGCTCTTCGAGCGCTTCCCTCCAAACTCGCCTACTCTATTAATTACAATAAATGGTTGTCTAGTCCAACATCTGAATCTAGATCTCATCCTTACAAAACATTAAAGGCCGATATACCTAATGTCTACACAAAGGCACTTCTTCCCAGCTCAACAGATTAAACATTAAATTACATTCAAATCAGATTTGAAAACGAGGGTTACGCCTCTCTTCAGCGTGCGATTTGAATTCGCTGGCATAGCTGGCTGGCTGGCTGGCTGATGTGGAGAGATGCTCTTGCATCAATAACCCTTTAAAAATATCAACTTGTTCATCAAATTTTTGCTCTATTAGGAACATTGAGTTGAGAATTAATTTGGGGTCTTGTACTTCGTTAGTCCCTACTTCTAGGTCTATCTTCATGAGACTCTTAAACAATTCTTCCCTTTTCAATATGGCTTCGCTGTATGCTTGAACAACATTATTCAAATTTTTAATCTTTTCCTTCCAGCAAGCATTTAGTTGTTTTATCCAACTTGGGTAGGGAAGATCCTCCTCTCTTATTCTTAGTTCCATCATGTTAGAGACTTTGTTTCGAAAGGGTAATACAACATCAATGTAAAAACCTTCTTTTTTCTTCAGATCAGCTTGCAAATATTCATGTAAGGCATGTGCCCTTGAACCAAAAGAAACAATATTCTTTGAAACCTCCCATGCCTCCGTGATAAACTCCATTCTTTTCTTAATATTTATTTCTACATAAATCCTGGATGATGTAAGTAGGCTTGAATTTCCTTTCAACTTAATAGTGGGTGTGGTGGGTCTGACTATTGACAAAGGACTGGAAAGAAGTGGAAGAGGCATTAAGGTGTCTTCCATATCCCTGATCCTTTCTTTCAACTTCGTGTTTTCTGCTTCTAGACCACCAATGGAATCATCAAGAGAATCCTCGGTTTCTTTGTGAATTGTAGAGATATGGGACGGACATGGGATTCTCCAAGAACTCAAGCAAGAGATCCAGGCCATTGTCATTTTTTTTCAGAAAATATTTGCAATCCTCTCCTTTGAAGGTGAGTGTTGGCTTAGGGAGCTTCAACATATTATGAAACACTCGTGATGAAAGAGAGATGGGGGGATGATCTTAAATTTTTACAATTCACTGACTCGGTACATATGTCTCAACGCACCATGAAACCAGTTCTTTGTAGTTGAATACCTCAGGGACACACCCTACACAAGAAATTTTGGATGTCCAGATTATATCCCTCTGTGTAGGAGGAGATGAGTAATACGAATATTCTCTAGACCATTGAAATTTTTGGTCTTCATGACAAAAAATATTTAAAGTATCACCACAGAACTGTTGTAATATCCCTAGGCCAAACACAATTGAAAATGTAAATGCAAATGCACTTAAGTTGGTGAGTTGTTTGATATCATTTTTGTATGCACCTTTCATGGAATAGTGCACACATGTACTGCACACTAAAATGATGAAGTGTGCACATTCCAGGATACCGTACGCAACAACTTAAGTGGACGCTATTTTGAGGCCAGGGAGCCTTTGTGTATATGTTGTGTTTTATAGGCTGGTGAGTCGTTTTGTGATGATTAGGCCAGAGATCCTACATGTTAAAGGCCAATGCACCTATTTTGTACATGTCTCATCATTAATATAAAATACATCGTTGTAAGCAAACTGATCACGATAACAGAGTATGGGGGACTAAACTCCACTAGTTAGGGAAAGAGGGGACTAAAAGTTAAGGAAAAGGGCTAAGCTAGAGAGCTTAAGCCAAAAATGAATATTATATTAATATTTATTAAATTATAAAGTATGGATAATTATTTTATCCTAAGTTCTAAGGATGGGTACAAGTGGGCCAAAGTATCTCCCAACATGACAAGTGTCAAGTTGGGGACATGCATACATATAGTTTCGACTTAGTTCATTTTCCCATATTTTCCATCATTCCTTCCATCATTCAACCATGATTCCATAAACATTTCACTCACGCAGTCAGTTATCCTTCATACCTTCCTGTCACTGTACCTAAACTTGTATCCATAACCATAAGTGTTTGGGTAGCTAGTTAGCTTGGGATCTGGACTGAAGAAGCGGGTTGTCAGGCCCGCGGGATATTTAAGAGGCGGGTTGTTAGGATTGTGACCAATTTATTTATGGGTGAGAGAATTTATGGGAATTGATTTCTTGAAGGTGATAAACTACAACTACAAGGCTCTGAGACTTCCTATCCGACCTATTGTTGAAGCCCGGAAAGGAAGTGGGGCAACTGAAGGACTGTTGAGCAGAGAAGGGGCACACTTCTTGGGGTGGGACAGGCATGTGGGGAATGAGGCACTGTAGGTTGTTAGTCTGATTTGGCACCTATGACGAAGTCTTTCATGTTGTCTATGAGCCATTATCCTGGTTAGCAATCCCTTTACCCCGGTGGAGTTTAGTCCTAGCTCGGTAGTGACCCATTGTTGAGAGTGATGAGCAGTGTGTTCTAAGGCTGGGAGGTTCATGGAAGGTCTGCACTCAATTGGTGATATTCTTACCAAGATAAGTGCCAATTGTGTGATAAATTTACATGCTGCATTATTATTTACGTGTTCAGTTTTATGGGTTATCCTATGTGTGGTTATAATTGTCTGTATGTTTATGGGTATTTCCTGTATATGTTGCATGTCTATGTTTACTGTTGTTTCAGTATGAATTTGTGATTTTACATAATGTATTTGTCTATTTACGTTATATATATGAATTTCTGCAAAGGTTCTGTGTGTATATGTTTTAATTACATGCAGTTCAAATTTTTTATGTGGCATAGCTCAGTTGGATGCTAGGTATGTTATAGTATGTTCCGCAGGGAGATGAAAGCATTCTCTCATGTAGCATGGCCTAACATGGGTGGCCAGGGACATTACAAATGTTGTCTAGATACTACTAGCATAGGTTGATGATAGTGTGCTTTCAACTGGATAATAATTTGCAATGAATCCTTTCAAAGAGATAACAATAAGATAACCTTTGGAAAATCATGCTTTGATGCAATTTAATGAAAAATATCCTCGAGCCCTTCGCTTAATAATGACGATCTTTATGGATCCTTCATGATCCGTTACTATCATTAAACCATAATAAATGCATATTGGGAAAATAACGAAGATGGAAGAGAAGAACAAGAGAAAATTGAATTTGGGGCCTTTTGTGAACCCGCCAACACGCAAACCCATGGTTGTGAACGATAAAAAATAGGCTAAGTGTTTCGCATTAGTCAGTAAGAATTGGATACAGGAGAAATCAAGTACTTAGGGGCTCATGGGCCTTTGGGTGAAAATTGGAGATTGATAAACTTGTAAGATGAAAACTTGAACCTGTGAACCCGCGGTTGCAAAAAATGGTTAAGTATATTATAACAAGGCGGTTGATTGAACTTATGACATAGGAACATGGATGGAGGTGAAGACCCGCGAGTCCGTGAACCCAGGAGCCCACTAATTGTTTTGAAATGTGACTAAGTATGGTAAGTAGAAAGGGAAAAGAGAAGGGAGAAAAGAAAAGGGGAATGAGGGTAGGTATAGAAGAGGGGAAAGAAATGGAAAAAAATAAGTTGGGAAAATATAAAAGGGAGAGAAAATCTTGGAAGTGGGAATTGATCTCAACAATTGGCTCCAACAGTGGGATGATAACCCCCTATGGGTTGTCAAGGATCCATAATCTTTATGACTAGGCGCGTCCATCCATTGTGCTATGGAGTCAAAGGTAATAATATAGAAACTAAATAAATGAAAAAAATAAAATTAATGTATATGGAAATGAGAAAGTTTTGGGCGAAGAAACCTTTCAAATGTTGCCTGCTGATAGGCAGTATTAATCTTTTACCTTGATTTCTTTGAGCATATAGGAATTAAAACCCAGGATCTTTTCGATGATGTATGGTCTAATATAGAGTGCTATGAATTTGGTGTGCATCAATGGTTTCTCCTTGGATTTGTTCCAGAGTAACACCATTTCTCCCTACTAAAAATTATTTACAGTTGCACTCTGGTCAAAATATATTTTGATACTTTGTTGTCTCTAAGAAGTTTTATTCAGGGATTTAATTCATTCTTCCTCCAATTTGAACAACTGATTGATCCTCTTTTCGATAGGTGAATTGTCTTCTGCATATTTTGTATTAACCACAAACGTTAAAGCATTGAGTTCGAGGCTAATTGAAAGTTTTTCTTCATTTCCATAAACTAATGTATACAGAGACATCCCAGTGCCGTCCTTTGGAATCATTTTTCTTTCCCACAACACATCAAACAACTTTAAGTTCCAATTCCTTTGGTTCTTGTCAATAGTTTTCTTCAATATCTGAATGAGTGCCTTATTTGTGGATTCATCAAGACCATTACCTTGTGGATAATAGTTTGATGACTGTCCCATAATAATTCGATATTATCCACAAAATTATGTAAATTTTGAACCAATGAAAATCAAACAATGATTACTGATAAATATGTCTGGGACACCAAATCTTGACAAAACATTATCTTTGAGGAACTTACTTAACTCTTCAAAATCAACCATTTTTAATGCCACTGCTTCTGGCCACTTCGTAAAGTAATATATAGTGGTGAGAATATACATATTCCCTTGCTTGACTTTGGATTTATTGGCCCAACAACATCAATTCCCCATTGGGAGAATGGGTTTTCTATAGTTACAGGCTGCAACGACATTGTAGATCTCTTCATTTTCCGTGAAAATTGCTGGAAAGATACACACTTACTTATTATGGCATAAGAGTCTCTAAAAATTGAAGGCCAATAAAATCCAGCTCTTATTATCTTATGGGCAGTGGTCGTAGGTTCAAAATGTCTGCCACATATTCCTTCATGGAATTCCCTGATTAGTTCTTGGGATTTGTTTTCATCAAAACATATCAGTAATCTACCATCATAGTTCCTTCTGAACAATGTATCAATAATCAACACATATTGATTTTACTTCATCTTCAATGTTCTCCGCTCTTTAGGGTTCATGGTGAGTGGAAACTGCTCAGACCTCAAGTAGAATACAATGTCTCCATACCATTCTGAATCAGCCAATGGTTCTCCTACTAAAATTGAAATCATTCCATCAAAAGAATCACTATTTTCAATGATATTACATAAACCTTGTCCTTTGACAAACTTTAAAGGTTTAATTTCAATATCATATTCTTGGATCTTCGCCAACTAGTTAGTCCATTTTCCTTCTCTCAATTGTTGATTCAAAAACATCTTCATTGGTGAGGATGGAACATAAGTAATGACATGAGAATTTAGTATGTACGTCCGAAAGTGCGCCACCGCTTTCTCAAGAGCTAGGGCTTTCTCTTCCAGTTAAAAATACCTCAATTCATAATCATGAAGGGTTTTTCTCATGAAACTGATTGGGAGTTCTTCACCCTTGGTATTCCTTTGAGTAAGAAGAGATGGAACAATTGTTTCCATAGAGAACGAATAGATGATGAAGTCCCTTTGAAAATTTGGGCTAATGAGGAATGGAGCTATGGTGATTTCCCTTTTAATATTATTGAAATATTCTTTTGTATCCGCTATCCATTCAAGCCTTTGGTCCTTTTTCAACAATAAATTGATCGGCTTCACAATACTTACATAGTCAGGAACAAATCTCCACACAAAATTGATCTTTCCAAAAAATGATTGAACTCCTTTCTTAGAGGATTGGGGGTTGAGTTCATTTATAGCTTTAAATATTTCTTGATATATATAAATCCCTTCCTTGCACACAATATGAACCAACAATTTTCCTTGAGTTGCAGTGAATAAACATTTCTTTAAGTTTAGGGAAACACCATATAATCTGCATCTGTCAAAAACTTTCCTCAATTGATGAATGTGATCACCCCTTGTTTTTTAATGCACTGTCAAATCCTTTTTATAGTCCTCCATGAATTTTCCTATAAACCCACTAAATTCATGATCCATGGCCCTCTGAAATGTGGCTCCTATATTCTTTAAACCAAAGGGCATCCTCGCATACACATATGTCTCCCAAGGTGTTATGAATGTTGTCTTCTCCCCATCTTCCTCAACATCCAAGACTTGATTATAGCCAGAGAAACCATCTAACATGGACATGGAAGTTGATCCCGTGACTTATTGGAGAAGAAGCTCCATATTAGGTAAACGATAATTATCCTTTATACTTTCTTTTTTTAGATCCCTGAAATCTACGCACATCTGAATTTCCCCGGTCTTCTTTCTTACTATCACAGGGTTTGAAAACCAATCAGAATGTCTAATGAGATATATTGTTCCATCCTTCTTCAATTTCTCCAATTCAACCTTTACCAGAGGTTTCAATTTGGGGTTCATCATCCTTATTTTTTGCTTGACCAAATTTGCTTCTTTTCTCAAAGGAATAATATGTTGGAATATTGTTTTATCATAATCTTTCAAATCATCATAAGTCCATGCGAACACATACATATATTATTTAAAAAATGTAGCATATTGATCAACCTCCTCAATGGTGCAATCAAATCCCAAGTTGACATATTTTGGGGAACTATTAGTTCCAATATTGACCTTTCTTGTTTCTTTAACATTTCGGAGTGAAATTTCTTCCAGGATATTCTTAGCATGATCATATTCCGTAAAAAGAGACTCGTATTGAATACAATATTTCAGGACAATATACATATGATTGTCTTCATCATCATCATCGTTCAACAAAAAAATTTCCAACTGTTCATCATTCTAAAATACTTGTTAATATTCTAGGTTATCAGGTATAGAAGGTCGAAATACTCTTTCTACTTGAAAATATGTTTTTCTTTGAATATCATCCAAGTTTGACAATGAGGGTGCCAAAGCCAATGAAACTGCCTTCTGATTATTTTCCCTTGGAATGAAAGAAATGTTGAAAGAGATGAAAGATTCCATCAATTTGTTAACTCTTTTGAAATATAATTTCAGTCTTTCCTTCTTGATTTTATACCTCTGGGTGACTTGATTAATTACCAACTCAGAGTCACCAATGACAATTAGATGTTCTATCTTCATTTATTGTGCAATAATAATTCCATGAATCAAAGCTTCATATTCTACCTCATTATTAGTACATGCAAATTCAAGTCTAATAGCATGTGGATGCATAATATTACCTGGACTTACAAGGACAATTCCAACTCCACTCCCGAAGCTTGAACAATCTCCATCGAATGACATCCTCCAATAACCTTCAAATGGATGCTCTTGATGCTCCGAGTCTTGGATTTCCCCCAGGATTTCCATGTGTTCCATGTCCAGGATAGCATAATTTCCAATCCCAACATCTATATAATCTTCCATTAATTCATTATCCTTCCTTTTGAAAGAGAAGGGTTTCCTGGGTTCACGTGACACCTTAATAATTGCTCCTTCTTTGCCTGGAAACATCATGCAACTTCCATTGTTCATTATGTATCCCCCGATCATGGATGACCATTCTCTTCCCAAAACAAATTTATATGTTGGAGGAAGGTCTACTACAATAATATTGAAAACTATAATAATACGGAGAGCCGCTGTGATCCAAGCATAAAAGTCCTTTATTTCTCCATAAGCTGACACTTGTCTAGAATCGATTGCATATATACTTTCACTAGTTTCTTAATATTTGGTACAATTCATGCCTAATGCCTCCATGATTGCTAGTGGAAAAATATTATTGGTCGCGCCAATATCAACTAATCAATTATGAAGTGCAACATAATGATTTTCAATTGAAATATAAAAGGGAGGAATTTTACCTCTCAACTTGATGGTTGATTTTCTCTGGCTTTGTTTTGGACTTGTAACAACAACTACTTCTTTTTCAGAAGGATCATCCAATAATCTCAAAATGTTTTCCCTTTGTTGATTAATCTTCACCACTTTTGTAAAAGGAAGAGTTATCCTTAGCTTACTTAAGTCCTCTACAACATTGTATGTCATCTGCGTGGAGTTTGACATCAGGTGTTTTTTCTTACCTCCAACGCTATCCGTCATTTTCTCATTTTCTCTTTTCTCATTCATTTTTTCTTTATATTTTTGGTTTTCTTTGTCAAATTCATTTTTATTCTTGGATATATTTACAAATCCTCTAGTCTGGGTGGTTTTTTCTTGCGATTTGAGGTTGTTTTCTCCTTCTTCAAATATATACATGGATGTGTTGCATTAATCCATCTATACCGTTTCAGAACTTTCATCAGGTGAATAATAGTTCTCTTGATCAACTATTTTATCATCATATACACCATCTAGAAAAACTGCATTAGGGGTTGGATTCCTAGGAATCCTTGGTCTTTGTGGATTATCCATGTTTTCAAACCTCACTCTATTTTCTTGGGGAAGGTTCTGTATTTTCTCTAGCGCCGACATTCTCGTATTTTCCATGTAATTATCCCAACTTCTTAGTTTGGTTATCTCATTCTAGATTTTCTTGATAGTTATATTCATTTGTGCAAATTTGATTCTTTGCTTGGTTTCTTGTGCCACAAAAAGGTCTACCTTCACATCTGTTATGGTTCCCTTGAAAAATCCTCCTCCAATTGTTTGATTTTGGGTTAGTCTCAGATTTAATTCTTCGTTCTTTCTTGAACTAGAGGCTCCTTGATTATCAATACTTAATCCTCCCAGCTTCCTTTGTACTTTTCCTAGTATCATGTTGGGGTCGACACCCGTTTCAATCATAATTTCTTCCATCTCAGTGGATTTAACCATTGCTTCCTCCAAGGTATCCATTTGGGATGTTATGATAGCATATTTCACATTTGGGGGCATCACATTCTTATAACAAATAAGTATGACTGGGTCATTAGGTATTTTATCTTCGGGAATCTTTCTCAAGGTTTTATTGAACTTGAGATTAAAATTTTGTATTCTTTCATTCTTAAACCAATTTGGATAAAATCAATGAGAAGGGTATGATAATCAATTGGAGAGGCGAACATACTCAGGTACATGGCTTTGAGGTCATTAAACAAGTGAATTGATCTATTGGGTAATTTCGTATACCATTCATACGCTCTTCCTGATAAAGTTTGAAGAAATAACCTTACCATGAAATCATCATGCTCAACACGATGAAAATCACAAACATCAAGAAATAAGTTAATGTGCCTCTTTGCATCGATTGTACCGTCTCCAAAAAATTCCTTCAAGGTACCCTTAGGGAGAACAAGGAGGTCATGTTTCTCACCTAGAATATTTTAAGGGGAATCTCTTATTCTTCTTCTATTTTATTGATTTCTTGTAGCACCTCTTCCACCTCCTTGTCTCTCTTCATGAGGTTCTTCTCGTGGTTGTTCATTTCTTTCTTCCATATCCGAAGAGGTTCCATAAATATGATTTCCACTTCTTAGAATACAGATTTTCCTGATTTTACTTATGGTAATGGGTCCCTGTATTCGTCCAAATTCAATCCCAATCTTGTCCTTGTGCTACTCTAGCTAGCCTTTAGTTTCTTCAGTATTATCATTGTCTCTCCTTTGTCTCCAGATGATTTCTCTTTCTTCTTCTCGGGCTAATATCTGCTAGGAACTTTCTAATTCTTCTCGAGTCTTGGCTGTTGTTATTACCATATTTTATAGTTGATGTAAGATGCTTCGTTGATTGTTCAATCCAATTTCCAGGTGGGGCCAATCAATCTAGGGAAAAGTCATGTATTTTTCAAAAAATGTTATACTAGATTTCAAATTTCAGTTCATTCCCTAGTATGGTCGCCAAAAATGTTGACGCTTAAATCCATTAGGACCGAAACGACAACCTCACAAGGATGTAAATCCCCTTGTGTATTTATAGAGGTGGTACTCCTCTTTACCTTAATATTTTGTTGGAATTCTAGATCTTCATAATATGGGACTTTGGAGAAGATCGTCTTGGTAGTTAAAGAAATATAAAGACTGCAAGAAAAATAACAAGAAAGAAAAGTGTTTTGTTTTATTTTTAAAGAAAGTTCTAGAGAAATGACCAGGAACCACACACTTCATACATTTAAAAAAGATAGAAAAAATTTCCTCACATCCATCATAGTTAAACTAAATATTTCTGATCACATGAAATAAAAAGAAGATGGTCTTCATGCATAAGATAACTTTGACAGAGTAGACACGTGGGAAGCTCAAATAAAGATAATGATAGATCAATCTCAAATACTTTATACTCAACTCAGAGTGACAAAGCACAGTCAAAACTGATCCTGAAATAGCTCTCTTGAAATTTATAAAAAATATATAGTCTGTTACATATTCTTTGAAATTTAAAATGCGTTTGTCCTTAGGACTGGGATTGGGGCTCCTATGGACCATAAAGAAAATATAAACAAGAATTAATATTGTAGAAGGAGGATGGTGGACAGTAAAAGAACAACAATACCTGGA
Source organism: Picea mariana (assembly GCA_032191745.1). Taxonomy (NCBI): domain Eukaryota; kingdom Viridiplantae; phylum Streptophyta; class Pinopsida; order Pinales; family Pinaceae; genus Picea; species Picea mariana. The sequence goes on along the minus strand of JASDQU010306299.1, from coordinate 29,635 downwards.
AAGAAGAAAAGGAGAAGTTATCTATTGACCCTTGACCAAGTTTTGGATAACTTTGGTCGTGTTTGACCATTTTTGGGACTTCGACAGGCTGATCAAAGATGGAGCACCCAGGCGAAGCGAAGATCGCAAGATCTCTCCCCATTTTGCGGGCTTTTTGGGTTATTAGGGTTTATGTAACGGGTATGGGATATTGGCCCATGGGTTTTACCCATGTTTAGGCTCCTTTTGTAATGTATAAATAAGTATCTAGGCGATGTATGAAGTAGATCTAAATGGGCTTTGTGAAATTTATGTAGGCCAGGGTGCTAAGTGATAAGAGTCCGATATATGTGATTATAGTGGTATTGGATTTGTGCATACTGTGTGTTAAGACTTGCAGAGCTAAGTGAAAGTGAATGTAAGAAGATTTGTACATAGACTGTTTAAGGCTTTGTGCTGTGACCTAACTCGGGGAAGGAGGATCTGGCGAGGTGAACGCAGATATCTTGTCCTATGTGGAGTTGGATTTGTGGCTCTTTGCAAGTAAATAGATTGGAAGAAGCTAATAAAGAAGAGAACAAGAGTTTGTGGACATAGCCCCACACTAGGGGTGAACCACGTATATCCAGCATTTTGGTTGCTTTGTGTGATTGATCTGATTTATGCTTAGTGTTGTAATCTTCATGTATGTTAGATGCATCTGATGTAGTAGCTTAGTTCTTAATAATATGAATGAATGTTAGATCTACCTTGATGCTATGTGCTAAATAGTTATATATAGTTAGATGTTGATGAATGCTGCTGATATACAATTATGGTTAAAGACTAATGAATGTTACTGGCTAAGTGCTCTGTTAAGGTATTGTAATCATAGATCTATGTCCCAGATAGGTTGCAGACACCTGAGTCCTGCAACCCCCCCTGCCTCTACCTCGGGTGAGACTTCATCTACATCGTAGGTGTTGTCGAAAGGGCTGGTAGGTAGGTTTTTGTTGGTGTAATGTTGAAGCGTTGAACCTTGGGTCTTCCCCTGTGCCAACAAATGGTTCTGATGCCCGGAACTGAAATTGTGATTGTTGGGAACTGAAGAAAAGAGAAATCTCTGTGCATAGATCTATTGCCATAGTGCTTAGTACTCTACTTGACTTGTGAAGCTCTATGCTAAGAACATAAATCCGATCTAAAGAAAAGAGGTAAGATTAAAGCTTTGTGCTCTCATAAGTCGAAATTTTTCTTCGAAAGTATGGATCTAGGTATGTTTGATAGATTTTTTCCTAGTTTGAAAACTAGGGCACAACTAGAAGAAATGAGACTTGATATGAATAGATTTGATAAAATTAGTGAAAGATATGTTATTCCTATGCATAGAAAGAATTTTTGGACTAATAAGTGGATGCAGGACCCTAGAAAGAATTTTTTGTAGGTCCATCACTGTGATTCCAGTGCGCAGTACAGAAAAGGTTGGGGATAGTTTAAGAGAAAGAGAGGATTGACATTGTGTTATAACTGTAGAAGGCCGGTACATGTTGCTAATGAATGCCTTGGTAGAAGTCCTATTTGTCTTTGTTGTAAATATTTTGGTCATGAAGTTTTAGATTGCCTTAGAATGATTGCTAAGGTTGAAAAGTTGAACATGAGACAAGAAAACTCTGAAGAAGGTCAAAAAACTGACAATATTCTAGAGAACTAGAAATAATTAGAGGATATAATATTGCAGATGAAAGAAACATTGAATGATCACAGAGGCATCAATTTTCCAGATATATTAAAAGAAAAGCAGTGTATTGAAACAAAAATAGGAGAATTCGACATAAATCATGTTATGGATGAAGAAACACGGGTGAACATTATGACATAAAGTACTTGGGAAATTTTGAGAAATCCTGCTATGATTCCTTCATTGGGAGGGATCAACTTGTTTAAAGGAAAGATGATAACTCTATGTGGAAGACTTACTCATGTACCTATGATATCCCATGGAGCATCGAAATAAGAAGAATTTGAAGTCATTAAGTTTGTTGAGAACATCGCTCCTTTTGCACTTTTATTAGGAAGGACCTGGATTGAGAAAGATCAAACCCGAAGAAAAGAAGAGAAGGAAGCCATAGAACAAAAAAAGCAAGAATTAAGGGACTTTATAGCCAAGAAAATAGAATGACTAATAGAAGAACAAGAGGACAAGTCGAAGCAACTGAGGGCCAGAGACCTAGCTGTTGAAGTTGAAAGAACACAAGAAGGCTTAAAGAACCTATCCATGCAGGAGAGAAGAGCACCTACCCCAGAAACAGTAAGAGAAAAGGTATTACTCTCGAACCCTGCGAAATACCTTAGGTAGTGCGAAGTTACTATGCTAAGAGAAGATAAGAATAAGAATATAAAGAGGAATCCAGAAACTCAGGTCATAGGAAAGAAAGCAAGAAAGATCAGTAAGAAGAAAGAAAATATAGAAAAGTTGCAGAAGGTTCCAGAGAGGACTTCGTAGAAGGAAGGGTTGCAGAACTTGAACCTCACTGGAATAGAAGAACAACGCAGACTGGAAATTATCCACGACAAAGCTATATGACCGTTGGAGACATCCTGATTGTTAGAACGATGCTCCAGAATGGTCATAAACACAGTTATTTCCAAAAATATTTCCATTGGACCATTGGGACCGTGCCATAACAAATGGATTGAGGCATTCCTTCCCGTTGGAGGAATCTGTTACAACATTTTCTATTTAATCCGTCGAATGTCTCACTGGGACACTTTTACAAATCATGATTATCCAAGCCGACAGAGAAATGATTACTATCGCACTATGAATTTGAAACCTCACCACCCATTTTGTTTACCTTAAGCATCCATTCACCTACCTGAGATATCTGATCTCGAGCGTGCATGTCTAACAACTTTAGTGCATTAGAGATGTCTGTGGAGGAGATATTGATAGAACTTATGGCTGAGAAAGTCATGTCCATTGGAGTATAGGCCTCATCTATGAGAGGATTGAAAGCATCCTCATCGACTGCACGTCAATCTGGACCATCTCAAATAGTGATCGAGAAGAGAAGCAAACACCACGATCACCTGGCGAATGCGAAGTTGATCCCATCGATCTTACCTGACTACATCCCACATCTGGCTAGCACGGTTAGTCGTGACAGCATCCTGAGAGATTTACTGATCAGTGTGTACCTCCCAAAGGGGATACATGCAGTTGAACCGCAGTTGGGACAGGTTCTGACGCTCAATATCAGTGATTTCAAGTTAGGAGACCGCAAGAATTATGGAATGCTCATGCCACATAGATACCTGAAAAAGAAGACTAGCAAGAAGGCGAATATAGTTCCCCAATCGTGGACTATGGACATTACGAGATCAATGATCCTTAATGTGATGAATATACCACACTTCGGCAGACATCAGGAGGTCAATGCATGCGTTAAAATCCTCCTGTCGTGCTTCCATGGTGGGTACCTGTGGTTGGATAGACACATCACTATAGATATGACAATGATCCACCGGATCACTGGATTGAGAATGCAGGGGCTGGAACCTTAGGATTTTTACCCAGGGAAGGCTGCAGATCGCTCCCTGGAACAATGGATCAAGGAGATGTATGGAGATGTGGAGAAGGGGAATCGAGGCTACAAAGTAGCCTCCATCCAAAATGGTGTAGTTCGCATGGTTGTCAGCTGATAGCAGGCAAGATCGTCATGAATAATAGACCAATGAAAGTCACGGGGTTCGTCATCGACCTCGTAGGAAAGCACGTTGAAGGGATGAAAATGAATTGGGCGAGCTACCTCATCAACCAGTTGGAGCAGGATTTTCGCGAAGTGCAAGACCAGGGATACAAGTTTCACTTCAGCTGGTTGTTGATTCTTGTAGCCTTTGTCTCTTGGGAGATTCTAGAGGGAGTGACATTCCATGAAGTTGAGCCATCCAAACCATTGGCCGCGAGGTTCACCACCTTGTGGTACTCAAGCGATATGGTGAAGCAGTGGTAGTCGAATGTTGTCTTCCACACTTACTACTTACATCTCATGTGAGCCATTGAGTCATTCCCTCGAATGACCCCAAATACCTTGCATACTTACAAGCCAATAGTGAAGTTCCACGCAGAAAGGCACTTCATTTACATCACTGCACATAGGGATGAAAGCAAGGAGGAGTTGTAGTCATATTGCAAATTAACTGATGAAGACATGGAGGAGATAACGAAGGAATGGTCGACGAAATTCCATGTACCAGTCGAGAAGACAGAGCTCTCCAACCCTGGTATCACCATAATTCTTGTAGTCACCCAAGAATAATATGATGGACTGAGCAGCGCTAATAAGATGAAGAAGAAGGAAGAGTTGCAGGAGATAAACAATGCACTGGAGGAAACTGCATTTGATTCACCTAGCGAAGGAGGGGATGACGAAGTTAACCAAGAAGAGGAAGGGGAAGAAGACAAGAAGGAAAAGGGAGAAGTGACACTGCCAAAGGATCCCCTTACAGAGGCCAAGACATCAAATAAAAGGAAGGTTTCTCCAAAGAAACCCTTATCACAAAAGAAGAGTTGCGCGAATAAGCCTCAGTCACAGAACATACTCACAGTGATGATATTGATCTCATCATCGCAGCTGTATTTGACACTTTAGAGGATATTTTGCAATGAAATGAAGCAAAGAAGGAGACAATGTATGACAGGATCAAGGCAGAGCTAAAAGAGGTACAACTTTCCCTCTATTCAATCCACATAGTGTCTACGGAGCCATCATCATCATGAGGTATAGAATTGGGAGATGAGCCTGCCCAGCTATGCAGATTAGCAGATGTGACAGAGGGTAGCCTTCACCGAGTACAGGAGGAAAAAGAACATGCCACAGAGGCCTTGAAGAAAGCACAGGAGGAAGCCCTAGAGAAACGTAGGGTTGCGTAGAAAGAGAAATATGACCTCTGAACAAAGTTTGAAGAGGACAAAGTGCATATCCAAAGAGAGAAATATTAGCTGCTCGCGGAGCAGATTGGAGTTAGAGAAGCAGTGGCTAGAGCACTTCACTTGGTGTCGGGCTTGGGCCAGATGGAAGAAGAGACAGATGAGAGCCAAGTAGGGAAGCTCACTGAAACTATTCAACAACTTCAAGCAAGAGTAGCAGAGCTGGAACTGCAAGTAGTGTCGAGCACCCCGGAGGAAGTGCGAGATTAGGGGGAAGAAACTACCAAGAGAGAAGTAGAAAGAATCAAGGTATTGGCCTTAGAATGTAAGAAATTGAGTAACTGAAGTGCGAAGACCTATGAGTGCCTTGAATAATACCCAGAACTGAGGAGATTGGAGTCACAACTCTAGGAGGCGAAGCAACAAGCATCGAAAGTACAAGCATAGTTGAAGCTACTTTCAGTGGTATAAAATATGAAAAGGTCACAAGAGGTGCATGCAGTTCAACAACAGGTCAATTCCATCTAGAGAAGAGTCATGGAAGTGACCCAGAGACTCTAGCCGGTGCATGAAAAAGCTTGCACACTTTTTGAAGAAATCAAGGGAGAAGGTGCATAGCTGGAACAAGTGGTCACCACAGTATAGCAACGCCTGGAAGGGCCTTTCACCGAGAAAGTCATCTAGGAGTTTGCCGAGTGGGAGGCTCTGGTGAAGTAGCAAGTCAAGGTAGCTTGAGCCAAGCTTGAGGCCTTTGAAGCTGAATTACCTAGATCAGAGTGACTTGGGATGAGTCACAGGTGAGTGTTGGGGGCTTGTTGGCCCTCGACCAAGTTTTGGATAACCTTGGTCGTGTTTGACCATTTTTAGGACTTTGACAAGTTGGTCGAAGATGAAGCTCCCAGGAGAAGCGGAGATCTCAGGATCTCACCCCCTTTTGTGGGATTTTTGGGTTATTAGGGTTTATGTAATGGGTATGGGATGTTGGCCCATGGGTTTTACCCATGTTTAGGCCCCTTTTGTAATGTATAAATAAGTATCTAGGCGATGTATGAAGTAGATCTAAATGGGCTTTATGCAAGATATGTAGTCCAAGGTGGTAAGTGTTAAGAGTTTGATCTGTGTGATTATAGTGGTATTTGGCTTTGTGCATACTGTGCGTTAAGAATTGCAGAGCTAAGTGAAAGTGATTGTAATAAGCTTTGTGCGCATACTATGTAAGGATTTTTGCTATGACCTAACTCGGGGAAGGAGGATCCAGTGAGGTGCACGCATATCTCCTGTCTTATGCAGAGTTGGCTTTGTGGTTGCATGCATGTAAATAGATTGGAAGAAGCTAATAAAGAATAGAAGAAGAGTTGGTGGACATAGACCCACGCTGGGGGTGAACCACGTATATCCTGCATTGTGGTTGCTTTGTGCGATTGATGTGATTTATGCTTAGTGTTGTAATCTTCATGTATGTTAGATGCATATGATGTAGTAGCTTAGTGATTAATAATATGAATGAATGTTAGATATACCTTGATGCTATGTGATGAATAGTTAGATATAGTGAGATCTTGATGAATGTTGCATTGATCTACAATTAGGAATAAAGACTAATGAATGTTACTGTCTAAGTGCTCTGTTAAGGTATTGTAATCACAGATCTATGCCCCAGCTAGGTTGCAGACACCTAAGTCCTGCAACCCCCTTGCCTATACCTCCGGTGAGACTTCATCTGCTTCATAGGTGTTGCTGAAAGGGCCGGTAGTTAGAGATTGTTTGGTGCTCTGTTGAAGCATTGAACCCTGGGTCTGCCCTTGTGCCAACATTATCAAACTTCGGTTAAAAATTTCTAGTCAAAGAAGCAGAGTAACTGGATGAAAGAACTGATAAAGAAAGAAATATGTGATCATCATAAACTTACTATTATAGTCTCTCATGTCTTAATTTTCTTGATGTTGTCCTTTTATTGTCTTCATTAATTGTTAGAGGAACTGTCTCATTCATTTATTGCCTCAATTTGTCGATTACTTTCTTGAACCATTCTTGAATATAGTTTTTCATTGGTGCGATGTTTATCTCATGCCAGATTTTAATGTTAAATAACTCTCCTTCCAAGTCTCTTAAATCAATGGAAATACCATGTACTACTTCCTCAATATCCTGATTCTTCACGGAATAGACCACTAGCCAATTGTCTAGGTCATCTTCATTATATTTGAGTATACCATAGAACGTTTCAACTAATAACCCTTTAAAAATCTCAACTTGTTCGTCAAATTGTTGCTTTGTTAGGAACATTTAGTTGAGAATTAATTTGGGGTCTTACACTTTGTTAGTCCCTCCTGCTAGGTCTATATCTGTGAATCTCGTTAGTCCCTCCTGCTAGGTCTATATATAGGTCTATTTCTTCCCTTTTCAATATGGCTTCACTGCATGCTTGAACAATATTATTCAAATTTTTAATCTTTTCCTTCCAGCAAGAATTTAGATGTTTTATCCAAATTAGGGAGGGCATATCCTCCTCTCTTCTTCTTAGTTCCATAATGTTAGAGACTTTTTTTCCAAAGGGTAATACATCATCAATGTAAAAACCTTATTCATTCTTCAGATCATCTTGCAAATATTCATGGAATGCATGTGCCCTCAAACAAACAAAAAACAATATTCTTTGAAACCTCCCATGTGTTTATGATCAACGCCATTATTTTCTTCATATTTATTTCTACATAACTCCTGGTTGATGTAAGTAGGATTGAAGATCCTTTCAACTTAACAATGGGTGTGGTGGGTCTAACTATTGACAAAGGACTAGAAAGAATTGGAAGAGGCATTAAGGCATCTTTGAGCTCCTTGATCATTTCTTTCAACCTCATGTTTTCTGCTTCTAGAACACCAATGGAATCATCAAGAGAATCTTGGTTGCTCTGTGAATTTTATAGATTCGAGATGTATTCTACAAGAACTCAGGCAAGAGATCCAGGCCATTGTCATGCTTTTTTAGAAAATCTCTGCAATCCTCTCCTTTGAAGGTAAGTGTTGACTCAGGGAGCTTCAACATCTTACAAAACATTCGTAGTGAAAGAGAGATGGGGGAATGATATTGAAGTTGTATAATTCACTGAATTAGTACATACTTCTCAACACACCATGCAACCATTTATTTGCAGTCGAATACCTAAGGGACACATCTTGAGCGAGCAATTCCGGATGTCCAGATTACGTCCCTTTGTGCAGGAGGATATGAGTAATATGAATATGATCTAGACCACTGAAAGTTCTGGTCTTCATGACCAAAAATATTCAAAGTATCACCACATAATTGTTGTCTAGTTGTTGCTGCCATAGGTTGATGAGAGTGTTCTTTCAACTAGATAATAATTTTCAATGAATCCTTTCGGAGAGATAACAATAATATAACCTTTGGGAAATCGTGCTTTAATGCAATTTAATGAAAAATATATGATGATTTTTATGGAACTTGCATGACCAGTCATTAGCATTAAACCATACTAAATGAATATTTGGAAAAGCACGAAGATGGCGGGGATGGACAAGAGAAATTTGAATTTGGGGCCTTTTGTGAACCTGCCAACCCACTGTTGTGAACGATAAAAAATAGGCTAATTGTTGCATATCGGTCGATCTGAATTGGATACAGGAGAAATGAAATACTTAGGGGATTGGCACCTGTGACAAGTATGACGGTCATAATGTAGATCATGAGCATTTGGGTGCAAAGTGGAGATCATGGAACTTGGAAGATGAAAGCTTGAACCCATGAACCCGCGGTTGCAAAACTGGTTAAGTATATTATAACAAGGCCGTCAGTCGGAATCATGATATAGGAACATGGATGGAGGTGAAGACCCATGAGTCTGCCAACCCATGAACCTGTGGATTTTTTTGAAATGCGACTAAGTATGGTAACTAGAAAGGGAAAAAAGAAGGGAGAAAAGAAAATGGGAATGAGGGTAGGTATATAAGAGGGAAAAGAAATGGAAAAAAAAGAAGTTGGGAAAATAGAAAAGGGAGGGAAAATATTGGAAGCATGAATTGATATCAACAGAAAGTAATATGGCTCCATAAGTTGGTTTATGGACTATCTGATCAGGTTCTTGATTCGACCATGATATATTGTGATGATCAGAGTTGTGTGAAGCTTTCATAGAACTCGGTGTTCGATGATAGTTCGAAGCACATTGAGATCAAGAATTATTCTCTCTGTGATAAAGTCCACAGGGGAGAAGTGGTTCTCTAGTATATCTCCACAGATGAGCAGATAGCAGATATTTTAGTAAATCCTCTATCCAAGATGAAAAGTTTGCATACTTAAAGGACAAGCTAGGGCTTGTGTAGACGAATTATTGAAAAATTAAGTGATTACTCCCAGCTTGGGAGGGAGCACTGATATGTTATTGATTCATGGACAATATTTTTCCCATTCGAAAAATGGTCCAGGTTGGGCAGTTCCTTTCCAGTCTAGAAATTATTTTAATATTTTTGATGAACAATCATTTTTCGATTCGAAAAATGGTACAGATCAGACAATCATTTTCGTAATGAAAATGGTCTAATATATTGTTGATGTACCATAGACAACGATTCCCCTTATGGCCAGTGTGGGGGAATGGTCTAGGACATTCATTAGTCTTAGAAATCAATATGAGTAGTGGTCAAGTAGAATGGTCTACCTCGCTGGGAATTCATTCTTTCAAAGTTCACAATTGTGAGCAGTTTCGAAGAATGGTCCATTTTGGAGGTTGGTGCAGGACAGTCATTTCCATAGGAAATGGTACGAACAATCATTCCCTAGGAAAGCCTCATTCTCTCCAGATTTTACTCTGATTAGTGCTGGAGGAATGGCCTAGTTAGGTGAATGGTCCAGGTTTAACAATCAAGGATAGACATTCCCCAGGGAAAACTCATTCTCTCTAGGTTGCACTATGACTAATGCCAAAGGAATGGCCCAGTTAAGTGAATGGTCCAGGCTCATAAATCAGGGACAATTATTCTTGTATGCTTGGGAAGAATAGTCCAGATAGACCATGGATGATGTTTTACTTTCTGAAGGTAGATTCTCTTCTAGATATCATAGATATGAGTGGAAGAATGGACCAGATGACTCATTTTGTATCATGATATTGTTTATGCAGGTTGATATTAGATGATATGATTTTTGTGGAGATTGTATATCTC
>JASDQU010306298.1:91380-119802 GCA_032191745.1 Picea mariana | reverse complement strand
TGTAGACTAGAATTTGAATGTATTAACAATACTGCAAAATATGAGGCTTTACTGCAAGGTCTCAGAAAAGCCTTGGATATGGACATTCAAAACCTGGTTGTATTTGGCGACCCTGAAATAGTGGTTAGACAAGTAAGAGATTCTATACACTGTCTTTCCCCGCATCTCAAAAGTTACTAGTCTGAGGTATGAAGTTTAATGAATAAATTTTCTGCTTTCAATATAAATTCCATTCCTAGATTAAATAATGTTGAAGCAGATTTACTAGCTAATGTAGCCTCTAAACTTCTTCTTGCAGAAGGCTTGTCCCCAAATGTATTCTCCGTTGAGCTATTGTTTCGACCATCTGTTCCTGACAATATCACCAACTGGAGAGTATTTGATGATGATCGGCAGATCATTAACTTTCTACACATGGAAGAAACCTTTCAAGGCTTTGTGATAGATGAACGCACACACGACGACAATTTGCACGACTTTACGGTAATACCTGATCCGAAATCTCCTGAAGCTCTGTCGGACATGGTAAATTCCATACCCAAATCCATAGTTAGAATAGAAAAGTTTTATGGTTTTGAAGATAAATTTAAAAAAACGGTCAATCGTAAAACTAATAGTTCCTCGTTGTGTTATGAAAAAGTTAATTTAGGAACTAGTGAAAATCCTCAGTGCATTAACTTAGGCTTGGGATGTTCTAGACAAGAAAAAAATGCTTTTGTTAAATTGTTTAAAGAATTTAAGGATGTCTTTGCATGGACATACAATGATCTTAAAACGTTCGATCCTAATATCATACAGCATGTCATCCCGATGAAGCCCCAAACTTTACCCTTCCAACAGAAACTGAGGAAAATGCACCCTAAACTAGAGTCGATCGTTCAAAAAGAATTGAATAAACTCCTAAGTGCTAAAATAATTTTTCCTGTTAGGCACACTCAATGGGTGTCCAACCTTGTCCCAGTTCGGAAAAAAAATGGGGAAATCCAACTTTGCGTCGATTTCTGAAACCTCAATAGAGCGTCTGACAAAGACAATTATCCTGTCCCACCCATGGAATAGATCCTTCAACAGGTATCTGGTTCTGAGAGGCTATCTTTATTAGATGGTTTCTCTGGATACAACCAATTCCTGATGTCTCCGCCAGACCAACTAAAAACTACCTTCCGTACCCCGTGGGGCACTTATGTTTATCGCAAAATGCCTTTTGGATTGATTAACGCTGGTGCTACCTTTCAGAGAGCAATGGACATTGCTTTTCAAGGCTTAATCAATCACTCCGTCGTAGTTTACTTAGATGATGTGACTGTTTATTCTAAAAACAAAGACGATCATCTAGCTCACTTACGAGCTGTTCTGCTACGATGTTGTAAATACGACATCTCCTTGAACCCCAAAAAGTCCATCTTTGCAGTAGAACATGGTAAACTACTAAGATTCATTGTGTCTAGCGATGGGATGATTATTGACCCCGAGAGGACTCAAGTCATCGCTAAACTTCCCCCTCCTACATCCAAGAAATCCATGCAGTCTTTCTTAGGCTAGATTAACTTCGTGAGAAGATTTGTTCCCAGCTTCTTCGAAATGGTCAGGCCTCTACAGAACCTGATTAAGAAAGACACCCAATATCACTAGGGACCCACAGAAAACCAATCTTTTAATGCCATAAAGAAGGCCATAATAGACGCTCTGTCTCTCATGAGCCCTGACTTCTCTCAAGATTTTACACTCTATGCTTTTGCCTCTGATCGTTCCTATGATGCAGTCCTAACTCAGAATAATTTCGAGAACAACGAAGTACCCATCGCCTTTATGAGCTCTGCTTTCAAAGGTGATGAACTTAACTACCCAGTAGTTGATCGGCAAGCCTACGCTGTTTTCAAAGCAATTAAACATTTTCGGTCCTATCTGTTGAAGTCAAGGACGAAAGTCATTGTTCCCTACCCTGTCGTAAGGAACTTGTTAGTGCAGAAAGAGTTAGGAGAGAAGAGAGCCAACTGGGTCACCTCCTTGCAGAAGTATGAATTAGAGATCACCCCAGCTCAGATCGTGAGAGGCCAAGGGTTGTGTAAATTGATTGTTGATTCAGAAACAGGACACCAAGAAGATAGTGATACGTCTAACCTAGGACAAAGCGATCAAAGTTTCATTTGTTGCACACAAAACCTTGTTAGTCCATGGTACAACGATATTAGATTCTTTCTTGAACATGGGTCAGCTCCCCATCACCTTGACCCCGCCAAAAGAAGAGAGTTGAGACTAAAGTCCACCTCCTTTCATCTAGTTAACGGTATACTATTTCGTTAGAATTTTGACGGCGTACTGATGCACTGCCTCGAAAAAGATGAAGCAGAAAAAGTCTTGCTTGAGTTGCATGCAGGAGAAGCTGGTGGTCACTTCGGTGGTGACACCACTGCTCATAAGGTTTTAAGAGCCGGTTATTACTGGCCCACGCTTTTTAGGGATGCCCATGCCTTGTGTCGTAAATGTATCATCTGTCAGAAAGCATTAGGGCGATTGCAAAAACCAACCTTTCCCTTGCAACCTGTCTCAGTAGATTATCCTTTCCAGCAATGGGGCCTTGATATCATAGGTCTTGTTAACCCTCTGTCCTCACAACAACACAAGTATATTGTGACAGCCACAGACTACTTTACACGATGGTGCGAAGCTGCTGCGCTAAGAACTGTTAACACAAGTTAGGTGATTGCTTTTCTAAACTCAAATATTATCACTTGTTTCGGTATCCCTGATTGTCTAGTCTTTGATAACGCTTCATACTTTTCTTCTCTTGAGATGAGTGAGTTCACTTTGGAGAAAGGAATACAGCTGAAGTATTCTGCTAGTTACTACCCCCAGGGCAACAACTTAGCAGAATCAACAAACAAGAACTTAATCAAAATTATCAAGAGAACCGTGGCTGAAAATCACAAGAATTGGCACAATGCACTACTGAACGCACTGTGGGCTGATAGGGTAACACCCAAGGCCGCTATAGGTAACTCCCCCTTTTTTCTCGTTTATGGCATAGAAGCAATTATGCTGCCTCACATTCTTCTTCCTTCGCTTCAGTTGTCACAAAAAGTCCAAGAAGAAGATTGTCCCCCTTTAGAAAGCCGCATTAACGCTTTGATGAAGTTGGAAGAAGTAAGAGCCCAAGCTAAGCATAAGTTAGATCAACATCAACAATTAATTAAAAGTTGGTTCGATTCCAATTCTGCTTCTGATAGAAATTTTGAAGTAGGCGATCTCGTTTTGAAATGGGACAAACCACACGAAGGAAAGGGTGAGCACACCAAGTTTCAAAACTTATGGCTTGGGCCATTTTTAATTGATGAAAAGTTGGGTCCTAGTTCATTTCGATTGCAGAATCTTTAAGGGCATCTTGACACCTATCTGGTGAATGGCCAAGCCCTGAAAAGATACTTTGCTTGATAATTACCCTTGTATATTATGTAAATATTTGGTTTGTTGTTTGCATTTTTCGTTTGCTTTCTGTTTTGATTTTGATTTGAATTTATCTGTTTTTTGTGTTTTTTGAAAAATACGCATACCTGTACACTGAGAAATTCAGACAAAGATGATAGAAAAATTTCGTCGCTGAAATAACTTCTGAAATTTTGTACAAACATCAATGATATTTTGCTGATTTTGTTGTTTGAAAGAACTTTACTGATTTCAATCTCTGAGCAAAGTTTGTCATGATCATCTATTATCTTTTTGCGCTATCCCTTTTCTGTAAAGAAATGACTCAAAATATGTCTCCCTGTCGTAGGAAGTTGTTTTTATAAATAAAACATTTCTGGAGCTAAATAAAGTACAGTGTTAAAAAAATTCTGATGAGTTCTGAAAAAATATGTTAAAATATCGTGATTTTCAGCATCACCCCGCTCAACTATATATTTAACAAAAGAAAAACAAAATAAAATTATTAATAAGAGCTGTGGGAAGTGCTTGTAAACCCGCCGGGATACTGAACAGGTCTACTGGCAGTGGGTAAATTCATGCATGGCGCCAAGACAACTTCGCCGGGGTACTGAACAGGCCCGCTGGCAGCGAAGCAATGTCGGGTACATGAAAATATGCAAAAGAATAAGAAACCTCTTTAATGTCCTTTATTCCGATCTAGAACTTCTTAACAGGATACAGATGTCAGAGTGGGTTAAATGGCAACCCTATCGAGGCTATGGACGCCTGCTGGCAGCAGTGGCTATGCCAACAGTATTGAAGATTTTATCTTTAATATCGTGACTTGCTGATATTAATACTGTTATTGGTTTTCATCTTTTAAAACACTGCTGGGAAAAAAATGATTAATGATAATGTTAGTACGATTTTCTGGTTGTTATTTTTGAGTTGAAGTTTTCTTTGCTGTCCTAATCTGAATTTGTTTCTTTTTACAGAGATAACTGCTTCTACCAGTGTGTCGCCATTGTTGGCAGCCAAATCAACTTTTTTATGATCCTATAAGCTGCCTACACCTATGTCTTCTGAACTTCAAGTTGTTCGTCACATTTTTCAAATAGATGACACTTCCATTTCTTACGACACTAGCAAATTTGTCTCCATTAAGTTTTCACGACTGTAAGCGTGAAAACTTCTCCTTTCGAGGTCGCATTTCGATCACTATCTTAACTGTCATGATCTTTTTATCGATATTTTCTATGGTACTTACCTTGGTTTATCGTTATGTGGCTGAAAGGATTTTCGAACTATGCTCATTTGGACATTCTTATATTGATTGCAAAACTTGATTCTGTTGATTTTGTAAGTCATTGAGCATTTTGGTTTATACTTCTTATGACTTGCCTCATCTTTTATAGGGGTTATGATTAAATTTATATATATGATATAATCCTTATTGCTAAACTTTTTATAGCTCTTGGCTTGTCAATTTTATGAGTATCGATTGGCACAATTGTTTAAAACTTTTTATTAATACATTGGCGCATAATGATTTTGGTGTTGATCTATAAGTTGAATGTTTTGAATACTATGGCATAGTGCTGGCGCGTATTGGTATGTGCATTGCATTTGATTGGTTGTACACATAAGTTAATGGTTGAATGATTATTATGGAGTGAGTAGCTATGGAACTTGGCGGTTGTACTTGGATAATGAGTATTATGCATGGCAGTGAATAACTCCACCACCCTCGCATGCGCGCATTAATGCTTTCCCCCTTTGATCATTCATTGCTGTTAGACCGAATAGCTCTGCTCCTGTGTGTTGGTGAATTCGAACCAAACCCTTACCATGTTCTCGATTCATGGCACCAGTTGTCCAAGTTGAACCCAATGGAAGCCAAGCTCTGTTGATGTCTAACAGTGCATGTAGTGACCTCGAGGAAAATGGGTGGCTTCCCTTTATACAAAGATTCGAGGGTTTTAACCTTTGCATAGCTCAACAATTTACCATGACTTTTGATGACTATCGAGCCAAGGTCGGCGATATTCAATTGGAAATTGATGAACAGTTTATAAGTCTTGCTACGGGTTTACCTGCCACTGGACAATGATGGTCCAAGAATTGCAAAGTCGAGGAGGTCTCATGGACACTGCTCTTCGAGTCGCACAAAATTACCTCTTGTGATAGAGGTATGCCAGTAACTATGCTCAAACAACGTTGGCATGATTTATTGATGATAATCAAGCAGTTTGTGACCTGCGAAGGTCAGTACGAGTTTGTGTTCTTACACCACTTGCGTTTGCTTATGGTTTTTATGGGATATCAGCTCAATATGCCCTATTATTTGCATCGAATCTTGTTTAAAATTTCAAAGAAGTACAAAAGACACCAGGCTGACAGCATCCTTTTTCATTATGGGCTGGTTAAGCTTATCGTTGTCTGTCATTTGAGTCTACACAGAGATAGTTGGAGCAATTTTGTTGCTCGGAATGGTTTCAAGGATTCGAACCCTACACAAGTTGACAAACCTGTGGTGAGCGAGGTCATGGTTGTACCCCCAGTGCTCTACCATATCCTACTGCCTAAACCCTTGGCCGACCCTCCTATCGACCTACCCCACACTATGACTAAGAGTGTTGAGACTGTTAAGCCTATGGAAAAAAATCCAAAGGCAAACCTCACTACAAACGCCAAAGGGAAACAGAATAACCGTTTGATTTCATGGATGGCAAGAAATAAGCCAAAACCCCCTGTCGAGCCTAACCCTAGCGTGTTGAGTGAGGACTCCGATTCAGAGGTGGAGCGTTTCTTGGCTAGAAAATACCCCTATTCGCAAGGTTTGTGTGCCGAACCCTCGTATGAATTTGTGTCAAACCTACCCCCCTGCCTAAAGGACGACCCTAACTACCCAGGCATTAAGTTGCCTTGTGAAGCCCCCGGTCATTTATCCAAACCCTCTCTCGCTCTGTCTAAATCTACAATGCCACCCTGTGATCAATGCAGTTTGTGGTTAGAGCGATATTATCTTGATGTTCCTATTCTCCAGTCAAGAATTCAATCNTAAGTTAATGGTTGAATGATTATTATGGAGTGAGTAGCTATGGAACTTGGTGATTGTACTTGGATAATAAGTATTATGCATGGCAGTGAATAACTCCACCACCCTCGCATGCGCGCATTAATGCTTTCCCCCTTTGATCATTCATTTCTGTTAGACCGAATAGCTCTGCTCCTATGCGTTGGTGAATTCGAACCAAACCCTTACCATGTGCTCGATTCATGGCACCAGTCGTCTGAGTTGAATCCAATGGCAGCCAAGCTCTTTTGATGTTTGACAGTTCCCACAGTGACCTCGAGGAAAATGGGTGGCTTCCCTTTATACAAATATTCGAGGGTTTTAACCTTTGCGTAGCTTGAAAATTTTCCATGACCTTTGATGGTTGTCGAGCCAAGGTCGGCGATATTCAATTATAAACTTATGAACAGTTTATAAGTCTTGCTACGGGTTTGCCTACCACTGGACAACGATGGTCCAAGAATTGCAAAGTCGAGGAGGTCCCATGGACACTTCTCTTCCAGTTGCACAAAATTACCTCCTGTGATAGAGGTATTCCAGTAACTATGCTCAAACAACGTTGGCATGATTTATTGATGATAATAAATCATTTTTTGACCTGTGAAGGTCGGTACAGGTTTGTGTTCTTACACCACTTGCGTTTGCTTATGGTTTTTATGGGATATCAGCTCAATATGCCCTATTATTTTCATCGAACCCTGTTTAAAATGTCAAAGAAGTACAAAAGACACCAGGCTGACAGTAGCCTTTTTCATTATGGGCTGGTTAAGCTTATCATTGTCTATCATTTGAGTCTACACGGAGATTTTTGGAGCAATTTCGTTGCTCGAAATGGTTTCGAGGACTTGAACCCTACACAGGTTGACAAACCTATGGTGAGCAAGGTCAATGTTGTATCCCCAGTGCCCTACCATATCCTACTGCCTAAACCCTCGGCTGACCCTCCTATCGACCTACCCCACATTGTGACTAAGAGTGTTGAGACTATTAAGCCTATGGGAAAAAATACCAAGGAAAACCTCACTGCAAATGCCAAAGGGAAAAAGAATGCCCGTTTGATTTCACGGATGGCAAGAAATAAACCAAAACCCCCTATCGAGCCTAACCCTATCGTATTGAGTGAGGACTCCGATTCGGAAGTGGAGCATTTCTTGGCTAGTGAATACCCCTATTCGCAAGGTTTGTGTGCCGAACCCTCATATGACTTTGTGTCAAACCTACCCCCCTGCCTAAAGGATGACCCTAACTACCCAGGCATTAAGTTACCTTGTGAAGCCCCCGGTCATTTATCCAAACCCTATGCTACTCTGTCTAAATCTACAGTGCCACCCTGTGATCAATGCAGTTCATGGTTAGAGCAATATTATCTTGATGTTCCGATTCTCCAGTCAAGAATTCAATCTTTAGAAAACCAGATTACACTTCTTACCAGTCAAAAGGCCAAGTTACAAGTGATAGATAAGAAACAAAAGACGACAGGCTCCATCTTGTTTAAAAATGTGGAATCATCTACGACTGTCGTGAATTCCAAGTTGGAATAATTAAGCAGCCTCTTCGTCACACAGGTATGTTTGGTATCAATTTGTTTTGTAAATAATCTAGCTTTATATAACGATTCATTTTCGGTTTTAAACAGCTATGTTTACAGCATTGATTGGCTCTGTTACATTGTATGCTTTCTATATATAGCTTTGCTTTGACTAAATGGAATTTCGTTAGATTTTCATCGATTTGATTGATCTTAGTGTGGATTTGATTTGTTTGATTGAGCTAAAATGGATGCTCTGTTGTCAATTGAAGTCATTTGTATCTATTCTAGACATGAACTGTTTCTCATATTCAATTTTGAACACAATCACATTTCGATTCGATTTCGTTATAAGGCATACGCTATGATTAGTAATGACTTTGATACAGTTAATTGTTACATTTTGTTGTCCCATATGATCTTCAAGCAACAAGGAATTCAACTCCGATCGTTTCCAATGTGACTCTATTTCTTCGAAAACATTACTTTTTATTTTGAGCCTGTACAAACACACCCAAATGATGAATGGATTTGATTCATAACGATCATGCTAAACCCAGCCAGTTAATTCGCATTGGTTTATTGTTAGCTCGACCATGTTATCAGTTGGATTCATATTTGCGATAGATACTCTGTTTGAATTTGATTTGTAAAATGAGATTGGTTATTTTCAGATTCACGATTTATTTCTATATTAAACTTGGTCATGATTTGTTTGAAATTAATGATTTCGTTCAAATACCAATCGAGTTTATTTTCCTAGTTTGCAATAATCAATTATCATTGATGTCGATTCTATTATGATTATGATCAAAGTCAAATCGATCTGGTTACGATTTTGTATGAGTTGATTTTCGCATCTATTTTGAATTAATCTACCTATGATGTGAATCATTTGATGTCATCATAGTTATAACAATTTTAAAATGATTCTTTTATTGATCTGATCGTATCTCCTGTTGTTGGAAAAACACAACGTTTGCTTGTGATTTGTTTGATTGCATTACTTTCAAATTGGATATGAAACGATTTGCAAAACTATTTGGTTTTAATTCTGTCTACCTGAGTATGATGACAATCGAAACAGAGTATTGCTATCTCTGTATTCAGTTAATGAAGTGGATCCGTTTGAGTTCATAATAGCATATCAATTTCAATTCATGATATATCATTTTCAAATGAAATGATTCATTATTGGTTGTTAATTCGATTTGATTTTATTAAAAATATTTGATTCAATTTCAATTCCGATCCTGTATGTTATTTTAGACTAGCTACATAATCAGATAATTTTGTAGCTAGTTCTGTAGAATTAGATTTTTATTGTTTTGCTAATAAAATATCTCTCTAACTTGTTATTTTTGGTCCATTGCAGATGAATTCAAAATTGCTTTGGATTTGATTAGTAGTTAGAGGATATTTGAAATATTTTGGTTTCATTTTAGTTTCTTAGTTTAGTTGATCTTGGGAATATCTTCCCAGATTATGTAAACAGTTTGATAACTGCCACACGGAGGTTTTACCTTGTGGAAAGACTTATAAATACTTATTATTTTTGTAATAAGGATCATCCTCATTCGTGGGAGAACAAGGATATGGAATTTCAATACAGACTGAGACAGAATTTGATATTCTGCTACAGCTTTAGCTTTCCATAATATCAATATTTTGTTTTATGTTTATGTGTATCTATTTGCATTTGGTTAATGACTACTTTAGCTATCTTAGTATTTTGCAAATGATATAATTTAATCAATACAATCCATATCTGATTTCTTCTAGTACTTAAAAAACATAGTAGTTATTTGATTCAGTTTGTGAATGACAGATTTCTCTTCTTCATAAGTTGAATCATTAAGTATAAGTTTTTGCATAACAGGTTTCCCTTATTGCAGAGATTTATAAATCATATAATTGTTATGATTTTTTATGTCTTGTTTGTCCTGTAAACAACTCAAAGAGAGCAACACAGCCTATCGTTTACGAGAAGCTTTTGGATCATCCAGTGCGAGTTTCCTTCCTCCGACCAGCTTCAAAGTCATCATACAAAGGACAAATTGGGAGCGTTTCCAGGTCAGTTTGTCATTTGTTTGTTTAGTATCTTATTAGTAGTTTAGTTTAGATATAAGTTTAGTCAGATATATATGTAGAGTTAGTATATTAGATTGTTTAATTTCAGTAAATTTTATTTCTTGTTTATAAAATTATAAAATCAAAAAGAAAAAGAAATACCTTCCTCTGTCTTAGGGCAGAAAGCAAATGAGTTTTACAGGTTTTATTTAAATCTGTATTTTGTAGATATTGTATATTTTGTAAATAAGTTATATCTCAAATAGTAGTTAGTATAGCATTAGTTAGTAGTTTGTATATTTAGATAGTAGATTAGTTAGTTTGTTTAGTAGTTAATTTTAATTAGATTAGTGTATTAGTTTTTTTTTGTGTTAGTAATAGTTTGTTTTATTTATTATTAGTTAGTTTAGTTTCTTATATTTAGTTTTAGTTAGTTTGTTTTATTTAGTTTTAGTTTGTTTTATTTGTTTTAGTTAGATTAGTTAGTTTAGATTAGTTTTCTCTTTTGTTTTCTTAGAACCTTAGAACGGCCAATGGAGTCGTTAAACCCATCAGGGTGGTTCATTCCAAATGGATTGGGTTATTAGAAAACCCCAGACCGGTTCCACTCTCTCAGTTGAAGGACGGTCGATTTTGCCCGTCAACAATGGCGCTAGAAGGAGGGATTGAACTTAATTAATGGCACGAGGTGGTCAAAAGACTCCTCCCCCCCTAATCACTCACCTATAGTGACCATAATCCATTCACAAGATAATATTCCCCTTCAAACAACAACTACTTTAACCCAAGATCCACAGATCACAGTTGAGCCAGCAACCCCTAATCGTATAGGTGGTGACATCCAAGAGATTGTCCGTCAATATCTTATCAAAACACATAGTGCCTTAGCTCGTCTTAGGCAACCAAACCATCCATGGAGTCAACCTTTAGACTTCTCTGATATCAGAGAACAACTAGGTGACACTAACCTCACTGTGAATCCTACAGATCCAATCACAAATCTTGCTGCAGGAGGACATGGGATACCTCCTTCACCACCTCCCTCATCTCCTTCCTCTTCTAAAGGAGATTCCTCTTCAGACGAAGGCAATTCAATTTCTCAGCCTTCCACACCCACTACCCCAATGGTAAATCAGAACAGCCCTGCTAGACCCTGGTTGGACCAGTATGTTGTAGCTGTACCTAGAGTTCAACACCCTTTACCTAAACACCCGGAGAAATTGATTCCCAAGTTTGATCCTGATTCGAAATAGATAGTTGAAGATCATATCAAAAAATTTATGTTAGCCATTAGACTCCACAATGTTGAACATGAAGACGTCGTCTGTAGGTTGTTCCCTTATACTTTTGAGGGTAATGTATCCAGTTGGTATTTTTCCCAACAACCCCACACCATCGTGTCTTGGGAAAATTTTGAGTCATGCTTTTTGGAAAAATTCGGAGACGGTAAACCTCCAGAAGTCTTAGTCATGGACCTTTCTAGCTTAAAAATGAACCCAAAAGAAAAAGTTAAAGATTTTAATCAAAGATTCTTAATGCTCAAAAATCGAATCCCTGCAGATTCTATGCCTGCTGAGAGTCTTGTAATAGATTAATACACTAAATCTTTACATCAAAGTATAGCTATTTGGGTCAAATGATCTAAAAGGGCCACATTGTTAGAAGCCTTCGAGGAGGCTAGTCAGATTGAAAAAGATATACTTAGTCTTAAGGACTCTTCTAGCAACGAAACTGAAACTAGCTCTTCTTCCAAAAAGAAGATTGAAATTCTCCCCAGACCTACTCAAAGAAAAACACAACCTGAAAACTCTGATTTGGAAAATTTAACTAAAGTTGTTCAAAAACTGTCTAATCAAGTTATAGACTTAAAAAGGTCAACTGAAGAAGATTCCTCAAGTAAAGGACCCTACAAACCCCCTTTCCGAAAGCCTTTTCCTACCAACCGACCTAACCCAAACCCTGAAGGCTTAAATATAGAAAGTTTGCAATGTGCCCTTCAGACAATTCTAGAAGCCCAAGATAACTTGATGCCCCCTGAGATCCCTCAAGAGGTAGTTGAACAGGAAACCGTTCCAGAAGAAGAGTCTTCTCCAAACATCTTTTGACACTTCTCGAACAGCATCTTTCAGGCCAACTTCGAGACTGTTCACCCTT
This sequence comes from Picea mariana, assembly GCA_032191745.1. Taxonomy (NCBI): domain Eukaryota; kingdom Viridiplantae; phylum Streptophyta; class Pinopsida; order Pinales; family Pinaceae; genus Picea; species Picea mariana. The sequence goes on along the minus strand of JASDQU010306298.1, from coordinate 107,569 downwards.
GTAATACTAGGAGTAAGACAACAAACAAGCCTTCTATCGATAACACTACAACTTCACCTCCAAATCCAGCTAAATCAGCAGAGACTAAATAGAGCAATGTCAGCCCCAACTTAGATTATGATGTTGTTGAAGATCCTAACAAATTAAGGGATAACATTTCTATTTATGAGTTATTGAAGTTTCCATTTTTGTTACAGAAGATGTTACAAAATATTTTAGAGAACGACAAGAATGGTAATTCAAGTGGTAACAAGGTTGTGCAAAGAAAAGTTTCGCAGAAGACTTCCACTAAAAATAATCCTGATCCTCCAGATAAAGGAAGCCTTCCTGCAGTCCCTATAAATAATGTAAATAATGTAAATAATGTAGATAAAGTAGAATTAGAAATTGCAAGTAAAAATCCACAAGCTACTACTCTTAGTACTCGCAAGAATGTACCACCTTTTCTTTTGACTTTCGAAATTTTCAACAGAAATGTGCATAATTGTATGGATGACTCAGGAGCGTCATCAAATGTGATGCCCTGGTCTATTTGCCAAAATATTAATGCTGAAGTGGAACCATCTACATTGAAAATCATACAACTTGATCGGACAAATGTTAAAGTTATAGGTGAACTAAATAATGTATTGATTAGATTATCGTCTAACCCTAAGGTTCATCAGGTTATTGATATAATTGTTGTGGATATTCCAGAAGTGTATGGTCTGTTTTTGAGCAGGGACTGGTTGGAGCAACTACATGGTTACTTTGCGATGGATTGGTCTCACTTATGGCTTCCAGAGAATGGTAATCCTAACAATATTAGGGTGAATTGTGAGCGCTACCTCAAGTTCACGGTCACAGATTTTAACGACCCTAACGAACCATATACACCTTTTGTTGATTCACCCGAAGTCCAAGGGATGGACACCTTCTTCAGAAATTTCATGGCCGAAGTTTCACCTATCAACAATCCAGAACAACAGTCCGAGATCATAGCATATGTGCAACCAACAACTTCTATGCAACAGTCCCATGAGCCCGATGGAAATCAATTTTAGTCTCTATATTTCAACGGTTCTAAGTCTAAAGAAGGAGCTGGTGTAGGCTGCATCATTATCAATCCGGCAGGTAACAAGACAATAATTTCTTGTAGACTAGAATTTGAATGTACTAACAATACTGCAGAATATGAGGCTTTACTGCAAGGTCTTAGAAAATCTCTAGATATGGACATTCAAAACCTGGTTGTATTTGGCGACTTTGAAATAGTGGTTAGACAGGTAAGAGATTCTATACACTGTCTTTCCCCGCATCTCAAAAGTTGCCAGTCTGAGGTATGGATTTTAATGAATAAATTTTCTTCTTTCAATATAAATTCCATTCCTAGATTAAATAATGTTGAAGAAGATTTACTAGCTAATGTAGCCTCTAAACTTCTTCTTGCAGAAGGATTTTCCCCAAATGCATTCTCCATTGAGCTATTGTTTCGACCATCTGTTTCTGACAATATCACCAACTGGAGAGTATTTGACGATGATCAATAGATCATTAACTTTCTGCACATGGAAGAAACCTTTCAAGGCTCGGTGATAGATGAACGCACACACGACGACAATTTGCACGACTTTACGGTAATACCTGATCCGAAATATCCTGAAGCTCTGTCGAACATGGTAAATTCCATACCCAAATCCATAGTTAGATTAGAAAAGTTTTATGATTTTGAAGATAAATTTAAAAAAAAAGTCAATTGTAAAACTAATAGTTCCTCGTTGTCTTATGAAAAAGTCAATTTAGGAACTAGCAAAAATCCTCAGTGCATTAACTTAGGCTTGGGATGTTCTAGACAAGAAAAAGTTTCTTTTGTTAAATTGTTTAAAGAATTTAAGGATGTCTTTGCATGGACATACGATGATCTTAAAATGTTCGATCCTAATATCATACAGCATGTCATCCCGATGAAGCCCCAAACCTTACCCTTCCAACAGAAATTGAGGAAAATGCACCCTAAACTAGAACCGACCATTCAAAAAGAATTGAATAAACTCCTAAGTGCTAAAATAATTTTTCCTGTTAAGCACACTCAATGGGTTTCCAACCTCGTCCTAGTATGGAAGAAAAATGGGGAAATCCGACTTTGTGTCGATTTCCAAAACCTCAATAGAGCGTCTGACAAAGACAATTATCATATCCCACCCATGGAACAGATCCTTTAATAGGTATATGGTTCCGAGAGGCTATATTTATTGGATGGTTTCTTTAGATACAACCAAGTCCTGATGTCTCCGCCAGACCAACTAAAAACTACCTTCTGTACCCCGTGGGGCACTTATGCTTATCGCAAAATTCCCTTTGGATTGATTAACGCTGGTGCTACCTTTCAGAGAGCAATGGACATTGCTTTTTGAGGCTTAATCAATCACTCCATCGTAGTTTACTTAGATGATGTGACCATTTATTCTGAAAACAAAGACGATCATCTAGCTCACTTACGAGTTGTTCTGCTATTATGTCGTAAATACGACATCTCCTTGAACCCCAAAAAATCCATCTTTGCAGTAGAACAGGGTAAACTACTAGGATTCATTGTGTCTAGCGATGGGATGATTATTGACACTGAGAGAACTCAAGTCATCGCTAAAATTCCCCCTCCTACATCCAAGAAATCCATGCAGTCTTTCTTAGCCCAGATTAACTTCATGAGAAGATTTGTTCCCAGCTTCTCCGAAATGGTCAGGCCTCTCCAGAACCCGATTAAGAAAGACACCCAATATCACTGGGGACCCACAGAAAACCAAGATTTTAATGCCATAAAGAAGGCCATAATAGATGCTCTGTCTCTCATGAGCCCTGACTTCTCTCAAGATTTCACACTCTATACTTTTGCCTCTGATCGTTCCTATGCCGTAGTCCTAACTCAGAAGAATTTTGAGAACAACGAAGTAACCATCACCTTTATGAGCTCTACTTTCAAAGGTGCTGAACTTAACTACCCAGCAGTTGATCGGCAAGCCTACACTATTTTCAAAGTAGTTAAGCATTTCCAGTCCTATATTTTGAAGTCAAGGACGAAAGTCATTGTTCCCTACCCTTCCGTAAGGAACTTGTTAGTGCAGAAAGAGTTAGGAGAGAAGAGAGACAACTGGGTCACCTCCTTGCAGGAGTATGACTTAGAGATCACCCCATCTCAGATCATGAGAGGCCAAGGGTTGTGTAAATTGGTTTTTGATTCGGAAATAGGATAGCAAGAAGATAGTGATACGTCTAACCTAGGACAAAGTGATCAAAGTTTGATTTGTTGCGCACAAAACCTCGTTAGTCCCTAGTACGGTGATATTAGATTTTGTCTTGAACATGGTTCATCTCCCCATCACCTTGACCCCACCAAAAGAAGAGTGTTGAGACTAAATTCTACCTCCTTTCATATAGTTAACGGTATACTATTTCGTCAGAATTTTGATGGTGTACTGATGCGCTGCCTCGAAAAAGACGAAGCAAAAAAAGTCTTTCTTGAGTTGCATGCAAGAGAAGCTGGTGGTCACTTCAGTGGTGACACCACTGCTCATAAGGTTTTAAGATCCAGTTATTACTGGCCCATGCTTTTTAGGGACGCCCATTCCTTGTGTCGTAAATGTATCATCTGTCAAAAAGCATCAAGGCGATTGCAAAAACCAGCCTTTCCCTTCCAACCCGTCTTAGTAGATTCTCCTTTCCAACAATGGGGCCTTGATATCATAGGTCCTGTTAACCCTCCGTCCTCACAACAACATAAGTATATTGTGACAACCACAGACTACTTTACACGATGGTCCGAAGCTGCTGCGTTAAGAACTGTTAACACAAGTCAGGTGATTGTTTTTTTAAACTCGAATATTATCACTCATTTTGGTATCCCTGATTGTCTAGTCTTTGATAACGCTTCATACTTTTATTCTCTTGAGATGAGTGAGTTTGCTTTGGAGAAAGGAATAAAACTGAAGTATTCTGCTAGTTACTACCCCAAGGGAAACGGCTTAGCAGAATCAACAAACAAGAACTTAATCAAAATTATCAAGAGAACCGTGGCTGAAAATCACAAGAATTGGCACAATGCACTGTTGAATGCACTATGGGCTGATAAGGTAACACCCAAGGCTGCTATAGGTAACTCCCCCTTTTTTCTCGTTTATGGCAGAGAAGCAATTCTACCACCTCACATTCTTCTTCCTTCACTTCAGTTGTCACAAAAAGTCCAAGAAGAAGATTGTCCCCCTTTAGAAATCTGGATTAATGCTTTGATAAAGTTGGAAGAAGTAAGAGCCCAAGCTAAGCGTAAGTTAGATCAAAATCAACAATTAATTAAAAGCTGGTTCAATTCTAATTCTGCTTCTGATAGAAATTTTGAAGTAGGCGATCTCGTTTTGAAATTGGACAAACCACACGAAGGAAAGGGTGAGCACACCAAGTTTCAAAACTTATGGCTTGGGCCATTTTTAATTGCTGAAAAGTTGGGTCCTAGTTCCTTTCAATTGTAGAATCTTGAAGGGAAGCTTGACACCTATTCGGTGAATGGCCAAGCCCTGAAAAGATACTTTGCTTGATAATTACCCTTGTATATTATGTAAATATTTTGTTTTTTGTTTGCATTTTTCATTTTCTTTCTGTTTTGATTTTGATTTGAATTGATCAGTTGGTGTTTTTGGAAATACACATACCTATACACTGATCCATTCAGACAAAGACTATAGAAATATTTCTTCGCTGAAATAACTTCTGAAAGTTTGTACAAACATCAATGATATATTGTTGATTTTGTTGTTTGAAAGAAGTTTACTGATTTCAATCTCTGAGCAAAGTTTGTCATGATCATCTATTATCTTTTTACGCTGTCCCTTTTCCGTAAAGGAATGACTCAAAAGATGTCTCCCTGTCGTAGGAAGTTGTTTTTATAAATAAAACATTTCTAGAGCTAAATAAAGGACAGTGTTAAAAAAAAAATTCTAATGAGGTCTGAAAAAAAATATGTTAAAATATCAAGATTTTCAGCGTCACCCCGCTCAGCTATATATTTACAAAAGAAAAACAAAATAAAATTATTAATAAGAGTTGTGGGAAGTTCTTGTAAACCCGCTGGGATACTGAACAAGTCTGCTGGTAGCGGGTAAATGCAAGCATGGTGCCAAGACAACTTCTCCGGGGTACTGAATAGGCCCACTGGCAACGAAGCAATGTCGGGTACATGAAAATATGCAAAAGAATAAGAAACCTCTTTAATGTCCTTTATTCTGATCTAGAACTTCTTAACAGGATACAGATCTCAGAGTGGGTTAAATGGAAACCCTGTGGAGGCTATGGACGCCTGCTGGCAGAAGTGGCTATGCCAACAGTATTAAATATTTTATCTTTAATATCGTGACTTGCTGATCTTAAGACTGTTATTGGTTTTCATCTTTTAAAACACTGCTGGAAAAAAATGATAAATGATGATGTTTGTACAATTTTCTGGTTGTTATTTGAGTTGAAATTTTCTTTGATGTCCTAATCTGAATTTATTTCTTTTGACAGAGATAACTGCTTCTACCAGTGTGTTGCCATTGTTGGTAGCCAAATCAACAATTTTTTATGATCCTATAAGCTGCCTACACCTATGTCTTCCGAACTTCAAGTTATTCGTCACATTTTTCAAATAGATGACACTTCCATTTCTTACGACACTTGCAAATTTGTCTTCATTAAGTTTTCACAACTGTAAGTGGGAAAATTTCTCCTTTCGAGGTTACATTTCGATCACTATATTAAACTTTCATGATCTTTTTATCGATATTTTCTATGGCACTTACCTTGGTTTATCATTATGTGGCTGAAAGGATTTTCGAACTATGCTCATTTGGACATTCTTATATTGATTGCAAAACTTGATTCTGTTGATCTTGTAAGTCATTGAGCATTTTGGTTTATACTTTTTATGACTTGCGTCATCTTTTATAGGGGTTATGATTAAATTTATATATACGATATAATCCTTATTTCTAAACTTTTCATATCTCTTGGCTTGTCAATTTTATGAGTATCGATTGGCACAATTGTTTAAAACTTTTGATTAATACATTGGCGCATAATGATTTTGGTGTTGATCTATAAGTCGAATGTTTTGAATACTATGGCATAGTGTTGGTGCGTATTGGTATGTGCATTGCATTTGATTGATTGTACACATAAGTTAATGGTTGAACGATTATTATGGAGTGAGTAGCTATGGAACTTGGCGGTTGTACTTGGATAATAAGTATTATGCATGGCAGTGAATAACTACACCACCCTCGCATGAACGCATTAATGATTTCCCCCTTTGATAGTTCATTGTTGTTAGACTGAATAGCTCTGCTCCTGTGCATTGGTGAATTCGAACCAAACCCTTACCATGTGCTCGATTCATGGCACCAGTCTTCCGAGTTGAATCCAATGGCAGCCAAGCTCTGTTGATGTTTGACAGTGCCTGTAGTGACCTCGAGGAAAATGGGTGGCTTCCCTTTATACAAAGATTCAAGGGTTTTAACCTTTGCGTAGCTCGAAAATTTTCCATGACCTTTGATGGCTGTCGATCCAAGTTCGGCCATATTCAATTGGAAATTGATGAACAATTTACAAGTCTTGCTACAGGTTTGCCTGCCACTGGACAACGATGGTCCAAGAATTGCAAATTCGAGGAGGTCCCATGGACACTGCTCTTCCAGTCATGCAAAATTACCTCCTATGATAGAGGTATGCTAGTAACTATTCTCAAACAACGTTGGCATGATTTATTGATGATAATCAAGCAGTTTGTGACCTGCGAAGGTCGATACGGGTTTGTGTTCTTACACCACTTGCGTTTTCTTATGGTTTTTATGGGATATCATCTCAATATGCCCTATTATTTACATCAAATCCTGTTTAAAATGTCAAAGAAGTACAAAAGACACCAGGCTGATAGTAGCCTTTTTCATTATGGGCTGGTTAAGCTTATCATTGTCTGTCATTTGAGTCTACATGAAGATTGTTGGAGCAATTTCATTTCTCGGAATGGTTTCGAGGATTCGAACCCTACACAGGTTGAAAAACCTATGGTGAGCGAGGTCAAGGTTGTATCTCCAGTGCCCTACCATATCCTACTGCCTAAACCCTCGGCCGACCCTCCTATCGACCTACCCCACACTGTGACTAAGAGTGTTGAGACTGTTAAGCCTATGGGAAAAAATCCCAAGGAAAACCTCACTGAAAACGCCAAAGGGAAAAAGAATGCCCGTTTGATTTCAAGGATGGCAAGAAATAAGCCAAAACCCCCTGTCGAGCCTAACCCTATCGTGTTGAGTGAGGACTCCGATTCGAAAGTGGAGCATTTCTTGGCTAGAGAATACCCCTATTCTCAAGGTTTGTGTGTCGAACCCTCGTATGACTTTGTGACAAACCTACCCCCTGCCTAAAGGATGACCCTAACTACCCAGGCATTAAGTTTCCTTGTGAAGCCCCCGGTCATTTATCCAAACCCTCTCCTTCTCTGTCTAAATCTACAGTGCCACCCTGTGATCAATGCAGTTCATGGTTAGAGCGATATTATCTTGATGTTTCAATTCTCCAGTCAAGAAATCAATCTTTAGAAGACTAGATTACACTGCTTACCAGTCAAAAGGCCAAGTTACAAGTGACAGATAAGAAACAAAAGACGACAGGCTCCATCTTGTTTAAAAATGTGGAATCATCTACGACTGTCGTGAATTCTAAGTTGGCATAATTGAGCAGCCTCGTCGTCACACAGGTATGTTTGGTATCAATTTGTTTTTGTAAATAATCTAGGTTTATATAACGATTCATTTTCGGTTTTAAACATCTCTTTTTACAGCATTGATTGGCTCTGTTACATTGTATGCTTTCTATATATAGTTTTTCTTTGACTAAATGGAATTTCATTAGATTTTCATCGATTTGATTGATCTTAGTGTGGATTTGATTTGTTTGATTGAGCTAAAATGGATGCTCTGCAGTCAATTGAAGTCGTTTGTATCTATTCTAGACAGGAACTATTTCTCATATTCAATTTTGAACACAATCACATTTCGATTCGATTTTGTTATAATGCATACGCTATGATTGGTAATGAATTTGATACGGTTAATTGTTATGGTTTTCTGTCCCATATGATCTTCAAGCAACAAGGAATTCAACTCGGATCGTTTCCAATGTGACTCTATTTCTTCGGAAACATTACTTTTTATTTTGAGCCTATACAAACACGCCCAAATCATGAATGGATTTGATTCATAACGATCATGCTAAACCCAACCGGTTAATTCACATTGGTTTATTGTTAGCTCCACCATGTTATCAGTTGGATTTGTATTTGCGATAGATACTCTGTTTGAATTTGATTTGTAAAACGAGATTGGTTATGTCCGGATTCACGATTTATTTCTATATTAAACTTGGTCATGATTCGTTTGAAATTAATGATTTCGTTCAAATACCAATCGAGTTTATTTGCCCAGTTTGCAATAATCAATTATCATTGATGTCAATTCTATTATGATTATGATCAAAGTCAAATCGATCTGGTTACGATTTTGTATGACTTGATTCTCGCATCTGTTTTGAATTAATCTACCTATGACGTGAATCGTTTGATGTCATGAAAGTTATAACAATTTTAAAACGATTATGTTATTGATCTGATCGTATCTCCTGTTGTTGGAAAAACACAATGTTTGCCTATGATTTGTTTGATTGCATTACTTTAAAATTGGATATGAAACGATTTGCAAAACTATTTGGTTTTGATTCTGTCTACCCGAGTATGATGACAATCGAAACAGAGTATTGCTATCTCTGTATTCAGTTAATGAAGTGGATCCGTTTGAGTTCATAATAGCATATCAATTTCAATTCATGATATATCATTTTCAAATGAAATGATTCATTATTGGTTGTTAATTCGATTTTATTTTATTAAAAATATTTGATTCAATTTCAATTATGATCCTGTATGTTATTTTAGACTAGCTACAGAATCAGATAATTCTGTAGCTAGTTCTGTAGAATTAGATTTTTATTGTTTTGCTAATAAAATATCTCTCTAAATTGTTATTTTTGGTCCATTGCAGATGAATTCGAAATTGCTTTGGATTTGATGAGCAGTTAGAGGATATTTGAAATATTTTGGTTTTATTTTAGTTTCTTAGTTTATTTGATCTTGGGAATATCTTCCCAGATTACGTAAACAGTTTGATAACTGCCACAGGGAGGTTTTACCCTGTGGAAAGACTTATAAATACTTATTATTTTTGTAATAAGGATCATCCTCATTCATGGGAGAACAAGGATATGGAATTTTAATACAGACTAAGACAAAATTTGATATTCTACTACAGCTTTAGCTTTTCATAATATCAATATTTTGTTTTATGTTTATGTGTATCTATTTGCATTTGGTTAATGACTACTTTAACTATCTTAGTCTTTTGCAAATGATATAATTTAATCAATATAATCCATATCTGATTTCTTCCAGTACTTAAAAAACATAGCAGTTATTTGATTTAGTTTGTGAATGACATATTTCTCTTCTTCATAAGTTGAATCATTAAGTATAAGTTTTTGCATAACAGGTTTCCCTTACTGCAGAGATTTATAAATCATATAATTGTTATGATTTTTTATGTCTTGTCTGTCCTGTAAACAACTCAAAGAGAAGCACAGCCTATCGTTTACGAGAAGCTTTTGGATCATCCGGTGCGATTTTCCTTCCTCCGACCAGCTTCGAAGTCATCATACACAAGACAAATTGGGAGTGTTTCCAGGTCAGTTTGTCATTCGTTTGTTTAGTATCTTATTAGTAGTTTAGTTTAGATATAAGTTTAGTCAGATATATATGTAGAGTTAGTATATTAGATTGTTTAATTTCAGTAAGTTTTATTTCTTGTTTATAAAATTATAAAATCAAAAAGAAAAAGAAATACCTTCCTCTGTCTTAGGGTAGAAAGCAAATGAGTTTTACAGGTTTTATTTAAATCTGTATTTTGTAGATATTATATATTTTGTAAATAAGTTATATCTCAAATAGTAGTTAGTATAGTATTAGTTAGTAGTTTGTATATTTAGATAGTAGATTAGTTAGTTTGTTTAATAGTTAATTTTAATTAGATTAGTGTATTAGTTTGTTTTTTTGTGTTAGTAATAGTTTGTTTTATTTATTGTTAGTTATTTTAGTTTCTTATATTTAGTTTTAGTTAGTTTGTTTTATTTAGTTTTGGTTTGTTTTATTTGTTTTAGTTAGATTAGTTAGTTTAGATTAGTTTTATCTTTGGTTTTCTTAGAACCTTAGAACTACCAATGGAGCCGTTAAACCCATCAGGGTGGTTCATTCCAAACGGCTTGGGTTATTAGACAACCCCGGACCGGTTCCACTCTCTCAGTTGACGGACGGTCGATTTCGCCCGTCAACAAAGTGTCATTTTGAATTAATCATTATTCGTACACAAACAATAAAGAGACATCGTCAGCCCATGGGGGGGCAACTCAATTGGCAAGTGCCATGAAAATGAAGTTCCATGAGGTTTCGAGTTCAATTCCCCCCGACTTACAATGTGTGCCGTGTAAGGGGCATCGTGGGCACACCTGGAGGTTATAGTGGTAGTAGTTGGAAAACACGACCACGTGTAACGTGAGCGCATGCCCAACTAGTTGTTGATTCTTCCAGACATAAAATAAAATAAAATAAAATAAAATAAAATAAAGAGACATCTTCATGATTGATTTGCATATTAGAAGACATCTCCAAAAAATTTTAGCACCACATCGGATTTGATTGAAGAAAATTTGTTTGAGGACATTGACCCTCCATGCCGTTCGTGGAGGCTACAGGGAATGCCTCTAAAAATATGGAGGAGAATACCCCTTTACCCCCTCATTCTATGGAGGAATCTCCTCAACAGAGTGAATTTCACGACACTATAACCTCCCAAGAAGAAGTTCCCACCTCTTTAGATAATTTTTGAATTGTTTTAGAATCTCCAGAGGCTTTAGACATTCCAGAGGGATATGAGAGACGTGTTCTCCAACTCAATTCAACCGGTGAATTCATCATCATCAATCCTTCTGACATTCCAACTGGGTCTCATTGAAACCCTCTAGTCGACAACCCCTTTTGGACTGCAAACATTGTTCGAAGTCCACCGCACATGGTGCGAGATCTTTATGGAACAGGAATAGGAGTCGATGTGCATATCACCTACACCGTACCCTTAAACCATTTTACTGGTACTACATTTTTTTCAACTACACCATCCATTGATCTGAACACATCGTCTGTTGGCCCAAGGTCCACTTTTTCTCTCCAGATGACCCACTCTACAATGGTCCCTCACATCCCAACTATTCCCTTCGGTAATGTGGTGGTTAGCCAAGCTGTAATTGGCACACCACTAACACCTATACCTTCATCATCACTCCCTTTTGGGTACAGAGCACTGAATTCTTCCACTGTCACTACTACCCAAGTTATTCCTGGAAGTTCTATACCTATAAAACAACCCGGAGGGACCGGTCTTGGTGGCTTTAACCCGTTAAGTAGCACCGATCAATCATTTACGTCTGGTTCCCAAATTCTAGGAACTCCACCTCAAGCTGGGGGGCATCCTCCCACCGGAGGACAACTTCCATTTGGAGGGCACCCACATGCTGGGGGGTAGCCTCAATCCGGAGCCTACCATCAACCGTATGGACAAAATGTGTCTACCACACCCAATCTATGGAATATCCCGTTTCCAGGAAACCCACAATTCTTGGGGGGACACAATCATCAAGCTCCATAACAACCTCTTCCCCCTCAAGGGACTCATTTATATCCTCCTCATGGACAAATGCCAAATCTGGCTTATAATCTTCAAAACCCATCCGGTTATCCTCCACTTGCACATGTTTTTTGAGCCCCCTCAAATCCTGTGTACCCTGGTCAACACCAACCTTATACAAGAGGACACACTAGTTACAATTACCCTCCTAACCCAGTGTATGGTCCTACTGGTGTTTCTATGCCACACCAGTATTACTTGTAGGTTAACCGACAACTACCTTTCCTAGCGACTCTGGACCTCCCAGACTTGTCTCCGTTAAAGAATGATCCTATTTTTCATTCTCTGGTTTGGCCAACTATTCCAGCTAAACTTCCTTCTAATATTCCAAAATTCGACGGAAATTCCAGAGAAGACCCAAACAACCATGTGATGACTTTCCATTTGTGGTGTTCATCCAACTCCCTCATGGACGATTCTATACGTTTGCATCTTTTCCAATAAATGCTTATGGGTTCTGCAGCAAAGTGGTATATTGAACTACCACGTGCTTCTTTTCATGATTTCAACTCCCTTGCCATGTCCTTCCTCACACACTTCCAACTACCCATTCGATACGAGACAGGTACTGAACTATTGACCTCCCTTCGTTAGACAACCTCCGTACATATCTCTGATCATATTCATGAATGGAGACAATGCCTGACCAATTATTAGCAGAATGGTTCACCAAATCGCTGCTACCCTAGATCGCTCATGATGTTGCTATGGGTGGTGTAGTCACCGAAAAAGAAGCTATTGCTCGAGCTTAGTACCTAGATTTGGTTTATTAACAATATAGTACTTTGTATGAATTGATACCAAATGCTACCCATGCCACTACTGACCCATCCAAGTCATCGTCTAGCTCGCATGCGGATGGAGTCATTGGCTCCGTCAGAACCTAATCTACTTCCTAGTTGACTGGAACAACCCAGCGGCCTGCTTTGACGTCTTCTCCTAGTTCCACTGCACCCTCTTATACCTCCCCTAAAACTCAAGTCTTTGAGGTGAATACGGTCCAATCGACCCCTTCACAACAATCTAGAGGAAAGAAGAAAGAAAGAAATAAACCAAAGAAAAACAACAACAATGAACAACCAAAAAATCAACCTCAAACCCCGGCTGCCGGAAAACAACCACAATGGAAATCTAAATTCCCATGTCTCATTTGTGGTGATGATCACTACACTTGAGACTTTCCACATCACAATGAAGTGGCCAATATGTTTAAGGGAAATTCACAACCTGCTTTGCTTACCCAACCTTTTCCACAGCAACAATCTTTGGTCGCTCAAACCCGTCCTCCAGGGGGCAGTTCCAACCAATCCCATGATGAGGCCTCGAAAAGTGCCCACATTTACATATTTAATGGGATTAATCTGACCACTCGCACTATGACATATGACACACCGATTAAACCTCATAAGTCGAAGCCCACTAACTGTTCCTTACCAAACCCATTACCATCTTCCGTTAGTCCTCTGTCTACTAGCCCTCTGTCTGAGCCACTTCAGATTGAGAAACCTTCATTTGACTCCATAATACACCCTCCTAAGAGCACTATCTGGAAATATACCTTTAATCCAAGTTCACGGGATTCCCAAAACTACAACATTGTTGAAGATTTGGCTCAAGCACCATGTGGTATGGCTGCTTTGGAAGTTCTACAACACTGTCCCAGCCAATGTAGAACGCTCTTAGCTGCCATCGACACTTTCAATCCTGAGTCATATAATAACCTCACGTTTAATTTGGATGATCGTCAACCTCGACTCTCCCACCAACTAGCTTTTCAGATTGATGTTGTTGTTCACAATCAACAAATCCACCGAACAATCTTGGATGAGGGAGCCTCTACTTGTGTCATGTCTTTAGCTTGTTGGAAAGGCTTAAAATCACCTGCCCTTAATAAATCCCCTATGATGTTATGCTCTTTCAATGGGAGAGGTTTTCATCCTCATGGACTTTTACAATCCTTAGCCATTCAGTTGGGCAGCAAAACTGTTACCGTTGATGTCGAGGTGGTTAATGCCCCCCTCGATTACAACCTACTACTCGGAAGAAGTTGGTTCTACGCTATGACTGTCACTGCCTCATTGGAGTTTCGATGTGTACAATTCCCCCATAAAGGCAAAATTGTCACTATCGATCAACTAGATTTCTATACACCCGATGCTCGTGCCCCTCTCACCAACAACATTCCTTTTTAGGGAGACCACTGAGTTATGTATGAAAGCATTGGTGTTGTCTTGTTGAAAGATTCTAGCCTTATGGGTACCTTCCCTACACCACTTCCACCCACCACACATCATATTGCCACTGTCAATATGATTTCGACTATGGCTTATCAATCTTTGGAATCATCCGACCCTTGGATTGTACCTAGTCCTATGGAATTCGATGTGCTAGGTGACACTATGCCACTTAGCCCAACCAAGGCCACATACGTGGCTATTCAATCTATCTCTCCCTCCCCGAAAAAACCCCCATTTATTGGCATTCGATGCCTACTCGATGCCATCATGGTTGGATTCCCTATCGTCCACAACCGACTACATTTCCCACATTTTTCCTTCCGATGAATCTATAATGGAAATGCTTAGTATTGACGATGTACCTTGGGATGATAACCATCATTGATCCTCTTTTCTTCTGCCTTTGGAAGAAATTCACAATGACATACACTCTGTCTTCCCTCTTGATGTTACCCATTCCCCACAATCTCCCATCCTCACACAAGACACTCTTTCTGAGGGGAATATGGGTAATATCTCTACTATGATCGTTATTGACATTTCGATCAAAGAAGGCATTGTGGAAAAAATTAACCTTGGTGCTAATTTCACACCCGAAGAAGTGATATCTTATACCGCTCTATTTAAATAATTCCACGATGTATTCTCTTAGAGATATGAATAAATGCCAAGAATTGACCCCTCAATTGTCATGCATGAAATCAAGACTTACCCAGGTGTGAAACCTATTCGACAAAAACTCCACCCAATTCATCCCAAGAAAATCGTAGCTATAAAGGCAGAAGTTGAGAAACTTTTAAAATATGGCTTTATCTATCCCATCCCTTTGACAGAATGGGTCTCCAACCTTGTTCCGGTTGCCAAAAAACAAGGGACCATCTGTGTCTTGTTGACTATCAGGATCTCAATAAGCCTTGTCCAAAGGAAAACTACCCTACACCCTTCATCGACCAGATCATTGATAATTGCGCTGGGAGTGTAATCTTCTCCTTCATGGATGGTTTTTCCAGGTATAACCAGATTGAAATTTTACCTACTAATCAACATAAGACGACCTTTATCTTCCCATGGGGAAATTTCTCCTATCGAAAGATACCTTTTGGTCTCAAAAATGATGGTGGTACTTTCCAGCAGGCCATGTCGTATATTATCCATGATATCAAGCATATTTTAGAACCTTACCTCGATGACTTACCTGCCCACTCATCCAATCGATCAGATCATGTTGATCACTTACAGGCTATTTTTCTTCGATGTCGATTTTACCATATCCGCTTGAACCCACATAAGTGTATTTTTGTTGTCGAATCCAGTCGACTCCTCAGTTTTGTTGTCTCTAAAGATAGGATTCGGGTGGATCCCTTAAATATTAAGGCTATTATAGCCTTACCCCCACCTACTAGTTTGACTCAACTCCAAAGTTTGCAAGGAAAATCAAATTTCCTTCAACGTTTCATTTGTAACTATGCTGAGATAACTAAAGGATTCATGTGATTATTGTAGAAAAACACCCCTTTCATCTGGGATGACATCGCTCAATGATCATTTGATGCTCTCAAGCATGCCCTGACCCACGCACCTTTGTTGCATCCTTCAAAGTATACAAAGGACTACATCCTTTACTTAGCTGCCTCCACTTCCATTATTGCAATGGTGTTAGTTCAAGAGGACCCCAACGGTGAGAAACATGTGATCTCTTACCTGAGAAAGAGTCTATCTGGACCCAAACTCTGATATTCACCTATAGAGAAACAGGCTCTGGTAGTCATCATCACTATCCAGAGATTTCTCCATTACATCTTACTACGCACCACCATGGTGATTGCGAACTCAAACCCCATGTACCACATCTTGACACATCAAGTGCTCGGGGGAAAATACTATAAATGGATCTTCATCCTTCAGGAATTCGATCTTGAATTCGTGAAGTCCAAAGCCAAAAAGGTCCCTGGTGTTGAAAATACTAATACAACTGAGAGGGGGGGTGAATCAGTTGTTTATAAGCTTAAACAATTTTATACCTTCTTAACAATTATTAATATTTCTTCATGTGTTATCAAGCAACATACAACATATGGATAGTAAGAGTAAAGATCATCAGTCACA